>PVIY010001940.1:0-79322 GCA_004026745.1 Myrmecophaga tridactyla
GAAGCCCTGACTGTGTTCGCCATGTGCCTTCTCACTTGAGAGAGAAACCCTGAACTTCATTGGCCTTCTTGAACCAAGGTATCTATCTTTTCCTGGATGCCTTTGACTGGACTTTTCTATAAACTTGTTTTAATTCTTGGCCTTAGAACTGTGCACTAGCAACTCATTAAATTTTCCCTTTTAAAAGCCGTTTCTGGTATATTGCATTCCGGCAGCTAGCAAACTAGAACAACAACCAAACAAATCTCTTCCTTATGTTTACCTATCTGATGGCAAAGGTGAAAAACTATCCAAAGTCAAAAGTGTAGGGAAATGAGCGCCCTCAAACACTGCTGCTGGTGGAAGTATAAATTGATGCAAATTTTCTGAAGGGCCATTAGGAAGTATCTATCAAAAGCCCTAAAATTTTGAATATTGAGTTGGAATTTATCCTAAAGAAAATACCGTAAGTACAAGGGTATGTAAGCGTTATTTACCATAGCAAAAAACAAAAACAAAAACAAAAAAAACCAAAGTGAAACAAACAAAAAACCCAAAATGATTCAAACAAAAAAATCCCAGAAACACCCTAAATCCTCATCGATTAAAAAGTGTTTCTCAAGCAAGAGGATGCCATATGTTGATGGCCTCCTTTCTGGTGGATAGTTTATATTTTATGATCCATTCATATAATAGAATAGAATACTATATAGTCATTAAAAGTGATGCTTATATGCACATTCATTTATGTGAAAAACAAAAATACCAAAAGGTATATTTAGGATCCCATTTTTTGTTACACATATTTTGTGAAATATATGTCACAAGATTGTACATATATGAGTATCTGTGTAGTTACATTTCTAGGATAAGATTCTAATGTATTAATAAGATTATTTCTGAATGATGAGATTACTAGTGATTCTTTTTCTTGCAGCTATTTTCCAATCTCCTACAATGGAAATATATTAAATGCAAAGAAATAATACAGTAAGATAACATAAAATAAATTTTATTTTAAAATATTTTTGAAAAAGGGACATGAGGAAGGATGTTTTAAACATGGGCTTTAGAGCAAACCAGATCTGGACTGGATCCTGCTTTGATATATCCTGCGCGACCTTTTTCCAAGGGACTTCAATTCTTTGAGCCTCAGTTTCCTGATAAGGAGTACAATAAATCCTACTTTACAAGCTTATTGTGAGGAAAGTATCCCATTTCCCATTTATGTTCCGCAAATGAAAGCTTCTCAGCCAGTGATCCCAGACCCCTACTGAGCCCTCTCCCTTCTCTGATCTCCTAGGGTCTTTATTATTTCAACCAAGCTCCCTGTGTTAATATCTACTTAGCAACTAGACGCGCAGGCTTTCTGGGCGAGGACGGGTTCTTTTTATAAGGGTCTGCACGGACTGAATTATCTTGAACGTCTTTGTCATTCTCCACTTAGACGCACTCAGAATCTAGTCCCTAAGGAAATGTATACATTTATGTGTACACATAAGTGCACTTAGGAAGACTTTTGTGTATTTTTCTCAGCACCAAACACATTGCTGCAGACAGTGTAATATCGGTATCTGTAGATGTTCATTGCACGAAGAGAAAGAGAGCTTTTGGAGGAAAAGTGCTGGGCTATCTGGAGGAAATCTGCATTAAAACGAAGAGACTTGAACACATTTGGAAAACGGTAACATTTAGACATCCTTTGGTAAAAGGTTAGGCAATTGCCCAATATGAAGAAAGTTCTTGAACAGAGGGACGGGAAAGCCTGAACGCAGCTTCTTGGGGTAAGTTAGGAGGGCACCGCACCCTACACCCCCGCCTCTGTGGGCGTCCAGAGGCTTGTACTGCCCTCCAGTGGTGTCTTTAGGGACTGCCCGTGAGAGGAACCGCCCAGAGTGACACACTCAAGGCCGATCCCCACCTGTGCCTCCAGCAACCAGCAAGCCGCTCTTAGAGCCTGTTTTTCAAGCCCCCCGCAGGTCCTGTCATCTCTTAATTCCTGCATCACTTCAACAAGGTTTCTGATAGGGGTCATTCTCGGTCACGACGCTAATCCTTAGGGCGGCGTCCCCGCATGCTGGCCTGCCAGGGAAAGGGGAGCAGCCAGTGCTGGACTTGACACCTGGGCAGCAAGGGTCCTGCGAGGGGAGCCCCAGCTCTGTCCCCCCTCCCCCCCGTGAGACCTGTGGTCTGCCAAGGTTTGCTTCTGTACCCCCTAAAGGAACTTTGCTCAGTTGGGTATCTCCTCACATTTTTACCATCTTCCAAGCATTTTTTTCATCAGAGAGATGCAACTTCCAGTATATTGTAAACATTGGCATTTAAAAACACATATAACGGTTACATCACTTTTACAGATTGATCCAGCAGAATCCAAACATAATAGTTATTTGATCTCCGCCATTATTTGTTCAAAGGAAACTCTAATTATTAAAACTTTAAAGGTCCTTCCTGTCTTTGGACGTGTGCTCCCACTCCACTTTCCCCACAAAATGCTATGGTAAAGTGATAAGCTTTTGTCCTGGAAAGTCTTTTATTGATCAACCCTGCACTGAAGGGGTAAGACTGTGTTCTAGTTTGCCAGCTGCCGGAATGCAACACACCAGAGACGGATTGGCTTTTAATAAAAGGGGATTTATTTTGTTAGTTCTTCAGAGGAAAGGCAGCTAACTTTCCACTGAGGTTCTTTCTTACGTGGAAGGCACAGGATGATCTCTGCTGGCCTTCTCTCCAGGTCTCTGGGTTTCAACAGCTTTCCCCGGGGTGATTCCTTTCTGCATCTCCAAAGGCCTGGGCTGAGCTGCGAGTGCTGAGATGAGGAATGCCGAGCTGCTTGGGCTGTGCTAGTTGCGCTCTCTCATTTAAGCATCAGCCAACTAAGTCAAACATCATTCATTGCAGCAGGCATGCCTCCTAGCCAACTGCAGATGTAATCAGCAACAGATGAGGTTCACGTACCATTGGCTCATGGCCACAGCAACAGAGCTAGGTGCCTTCACCTGGCCAAGTTGACACCTGAATCTAACTACCACAGACTGGAGGGTAAGGAAGGGCAGGAGGTGCTGCCGAATCAGCAGGAGATACCCATAGGTACAAAATTTATAAAAGTGTCTCACACACCCGTGGGAATGTAGAGTCCAAGGTCTGTAGGGCAGGCTGTGAGCTGGCAGCTCTGGTGAAGGTCCTCAATGAACTCTCAGGAGAGGCTGGCTGGCTGAAGCAGGAAGAGTGACTGTCTCTGAGCCCTCCTAAAAAGCCTTTAGGTAAATTAGATTAAACATCATTCATTGCAGAAGACACTCCCCTCGGCTGATTGCAAATGCAGTCAGCTGTGGATGCAGCCAACATGCTCAGGATTTAAGTCCATGAAATGTCCTCATAGCAACAGACCAACCAGCATTTTCCTGAGCAGATGACTGGGCACCACCACCTGGCCAGGTTGACACACGAACCTGACCATGACTCTGTGCTCCTGTCCTCTCCTGAGAAGCCCCTGAGGACAGAGGCAGCAGTGTGGGGCTGAGGGCTGTGCTGTGCAGGTCTGCATCAGGGGTATTGATTCTGGTGGCCCCATGGAGAAGGCAGGGAGAAGCGTGGAGCAGGCAGGAAGGCGTGTGCACTGCACAGGACCAGCAGGCTGTGCCAGCTTCTGACAGACGGGACACAATTCTCCCCATACACACACGTGGTCATGAGGAGGCGGCAAAACCCACCCTTCGGGGCTGTATTCCTTTCACACTGTATATTCCAGCAGCAGGGACAGTATTAGGTGCCTGGTGTGGGCCCCACCTCCGCCCCAGCAGGGCGCCTGGTGCTGGAGGTGCTCGGCCACTGTCTCGTGAGTGAACAAGAATGAACTTCCCGGACAGAGTCTTCTCATCCGTTAAATGAAGATGGGCTCTCTTGTCTCTAGCATTATCTGCTGTTCTTCCATCTTTTGGGCGGCATCTACTGCCTCCTGCTTACACATTCATTTTCTTTTACAGTCCCCACATTATCCCAGCTCCACACATACTCTCTCATTCTTAGAAGGGGTAAATATTAGAGGAGTCATTTCATGCCTCTTGTAGTGCCAAAATTCTGAACGTAACATTTCCCTCAGCACCATATGTTACACAGCAGACAGTCAATGCATTTAAAATAAATCAGTCAGTGAGTGGATGAATGAAAGAATGAAAGCCCCACTGGGCATAATCATCAGACTCCAAAACCTTTACTCTTCAGATGAGAAAGTTAAGTTGCTATTAATGTTAATGAAAAGTGGCTTAAGTGGTAGAGAATAAGATCCATTTGGCTTTAGGACTACTGATCCAAAGGAATTGTGTTTGCAAAGTGTCATGTCTCACTCTGATTCCCTCCAAACTTTTTTGTATCAGTCCTGCCTTCATTATGTCTTTGCTAGACTCTTTGTGTGTGTGTGTGTGTGTGTGTGTGTGTGCTGGGTAAATTACTCATTTGAGGCATCTACCTTTCTCTCTATACCCAAATCTGCTTTTGAAATCACAGGACTGAGGGCTCCTTGTGCCCCCAGGAGGGTTGTTGTTCAGATATCGGTGTGAGACAGAAAAGCTCGTCAAGGCCATGCCCACAGCAGGAAGAAGAGGCTTCCACCCTTCCCTCACTGCCCCCAAAAGAGCTCAGAGGAGAGGAGGAGGATAGAAGAGAGAAAGGAGGAATGAAGTGAGAATGCAAGAGAAAGATATGCTATGTAAGAGAGTTTCTGTGGAGCCTGTGGGCGCAGTGGACCTCTGCAGGGGGTAGCCTTGAGGATAGGGTGGCAAGGGAGTTAAATGGCCCCCGTGTCCCCTGGGGGAGGAAGGACAGCTAAACCTTACTTACCCTGTCCGTAAAAGGGGTGGGTTCTTGCCCGCCATGCAAGAGACCCAGATTCAATTCTCGGCCCAGGCACACCAAAAAACAAAAACAAAAACAAAACCTTCAAATGCAGCTGTGATAACGGGATAGTCGCATGGAAAAGAATGAAATGTGACCCCCATTGCAGAGCACACACAAGAAAAGAGGGAGGCGTGGGGAAGGGTCTGAGTCTAAATAAGCCAGGCGGAGGCTAGAGGGTGACTTGTGAGGACTCTGGAGACCTGGGTGGACATGGTGCCACCGGAAGGCCCGCCCCACCCTGGCAGGAGATTGGAGTGGAAGGCCAGCTGGGTCAAGCTGGGCTCAGAAGGGGTGTCCCGAGTAGTAAGCTCTGGGGAGTTTAGGTCTGAGACTAGGGGAGAGCACTGAGAACGGACAGGGTAACGACAATCTTGAATAAACGGAGGATGCACCCGGGATGACTGTATTGAACTGAGAAGTCCCCTGGAGTGATCAGACTAAGTTGTTTACAGTCAGGGGCTCAGAGTCTGAAAGTCAAAATGAGCCGTAGAAGGAAGGACTGTTACATTTTGGCACATTTTTGCAGAACTGTATAATTCATACCTATTGGTTATACTGTAGCCACCATGTAGCACAATCAGGCACAATTACTGAGGTATGACTAGAAGATAGCATTTTGATTTTTTTTAAAACCTAAACTACAGAACGTTTTCAAACATACACCAAAGTAGAGATCATAGAGTTTTTCCCTCAACAAAAAGCAGATGTAGTTAAATCAGGATAATTTGAGTGAGGCTTAAAGTTACCACTGGGTGTGGGAAGTTTAAGAAGAATAGAGCAGCTGGGGAGGGTCCAAGATGGTGGCTTAGCGAGGTGTGGGATTTAGTTCGTCCTCCAGAGCAGCTAATAATACCCAGAAACAGTACAGAACAGCTCCTGGGGCCACATCAATGACCGCACACATGGGGTACCCCAGTCTGGACCAGCTGGACCAGCTGCGAGCCCCCCCCACCAGAACCGTGAGTTCCCCAAGCTGTGACAGCTGGTGCCCCTCCCCCACAGGCTGCTTCCCAGAGGGGAAAGGAAAGGGACTTTACCAGCAGCAGGGGCTGAGCACAACAAAACTCCAAATGCGGAATTAATTCACAAATTCTGACTGCTAAAAATAGGCCCCCAGCTCAGCTGAACCTTGAGTAAAAGCTGAGGTTGCTGTTTTTTGCCCAGGCACAGAGGGGGCAGGGCTGACAGAAAAAGAAAAACAAAACAAAAAAAAAAAAAACAGGTTTTTTTGGATCAAATAGCACAAAAATACTTGAAAGGGTCTGGGACCTGAAGGAACAGAGGGGGCACACAGGACCTGGAGATACACAGAGCCATGTACCAACTTGAGCTCCTGATTGGCAAACCTGTGAAGCGGGGGTCGTGCTGTGAAAAGGATTTTTTTTTTCTTTTTTTGTGGCTGTGTTTCTACAGCTAGACTACTCTTTGGATACAGCGGCAGGACTTCTAAGGCTCCAACTGCCCCAGGCATGGGCAGAATTAAGCTTGTTTGAGAATTTGTCTGGAGGTTGTGCCTTCCCCAGGAGAAGGGTGGAGCCCAGCTCAGGTGGGATCCCTCCCTCAAAGAATTCAGACCCCAGGGTCTGGAAAACTGCAGCCATTAAAGCCAGCTTACAACCTCTCCTCTGTCTCCACCACATCCCTAGCAGGGAGAGTCTGCCAAAGTTAAAGGTACCACATCATCTTATGCTGGTGGGACCTGCAGGCAGACAAGCGCCACATACTGGGCAGGATAGGAAAAACACAAAGTCTAGAGGCTTCATAGGAAAGTCTATCAACCTGAGGGGTCTCACCCTCAGGGAAAACTGATGCAGGTGACTCTTTCCTCCTGCGAGGAGGCCAGTTTGGTCTGGGAAAATCTGATAATACCTAAGTAGACCCTCCTGGGGGGGCGGGAGGCACCATATAGACAGGGCAAGAGACAAGAAAACAAGAACTGAGAAATTCTGATCTGTCAAACAAAACCTAAGCTAGAAGTCTAGAATAAGCTGAGCTGAATGTCAAAGAACAGATAGACAACAAAGTCATCCAGCAAGAAAATCCTAGGCAAAAAAAAATTGAAATCTCCAGAATTAACTAATTAAGAAAATTAAACTCCTAGATGCCAGCAAAAAATAATAAACCATACTAGGAAAATTGAAGATATGGTCCAGTCAAAGGAACAAATGAACAGGTGTTGAAAGAATTAATTTGGAATGTTCAAACAGACATGGAAAACCTCATTAAAAATAAAATCAATGAATTGAGGGAGGATCTAAAGAAGGCAACGAATGAACAAAAAGAAGAAATTGAAAGTGTGAAAAACAAATCACAGAACTTATGGGAATGAAAGGCATAGTAAAAGAGATGAAAAAAATGGAAACCTACCATGTTAGATTTTAAGAAGCAGAAGATAGGATTAGTGAACTGGAAGATGGGACATCTGAAATCAAACAAGCAAAAGAAAATATAGGGAAAGAAAGAAAAAATATGAGCAGAGAATTGAATGACAATATGAAGCACACGAATATACATGTTGTGGGTGTCCCAGAAGGAGAAGAGAAGGGAAAAGGAGGAGAAAAACTAATGGAGAAAATTATCACTGAAAATTTCCCAACTCTTATGAAGGACTTAAAATTACAGATCCAAGAAGTGTAGCATACCCCAAACAGAATGGATCCAAATAGACATACTCCAAGACACTTACGAATCAGAATATCAGATGTCAAAGAGAATGAGAGACTCTTGAAAGCAGCAAGAGAACAGCAACCCATCACATACAAGGGAAGCCCAATAAGACTGTGTGTAGATTTCTCAGCAGAAACCATGGAGCGAGAAGACAGTGGTATGATATATTTAAGATACTGAAAGAGAAAAACTGCCAACCAAGAATTCTATATCCAGCAAAACAGTCCTTCAAAAATGAGGGGGAAATTAAAACGTTTTCAGGCCAAAAAATCACTGACAGAATGTGTGACAAAGACACTGGCTCTTCAAGAAATACTAAAGAGAACACTTAGAGACAGATAGGAAAAGTCAGAAGAGAGAGGTGTGGAGAATAGTGTAGAAAGGAAAACTATCAGTAAAAGTAAAAAAGAAGAAAAATTAGATATGACATATAAAGTCCAATAGGCAAAATGGTAGAAGAAAGTACTGCCTGTACAGTAATAACATGAAATGTTAATGGATTAAACTCCCCAATCAAAAGACATAGTCTTGGGTGGGCCATGGTGGCTCAACAGGCAGATTTCTCACCTGCCATGCCAGAGACCTGGATTTGATTCCCAGGCCCTGCCCATGCAAAAAAAAAGAAGACATAGATGGCAGAATGAATTGAAAAACAGGACCCATCTGTACGCTGTCTACAGGAGACACATCTTAGAACCAAGGATAAACATAGGTCAAAAGTGAAAGGCTTGGAAAAGAAAATTCATGCAAATGGCAATCAGAAAAGAGCAGGAGTAGCTATACTAATAACCAACAAATTAGACGTCAAATGTAAAACAATTAAAAGAGACAAAGAAAGATGCTACATGTTAATGAAAGGAACAATTCAGCAAGAAGACATAACAATCCTAAATATTTATGTGCCTAGCCAGAGTGCTCCAAAATACATAAGGCAAACACTGAAAACAGTGAAAAGAGAAATAGACACATCTACCATAATAGTTGGAGACTTCAATTCCACACTCTCATCAATGGACAGAACATCTAAACAGAGGATCAGTAAAGAAACAGAGAGCTTGAATAATACAATTAATGAGCTAGACTTAACAGAACATTACACCCCACAACAGCAGGATCCACTTTTTTCTCGAGTGCTCATGGATCATTCTCAAGGATAGACCATATGCTGGGTCACAAAGCAAGTCTCAATAAATTTTAAAAGATTGAAATCATACAAAACACTTTCTCAGATCATAAAGGAATGAAGTTGGAAATCAGTAATAGGCAGACAGCCAGAAAATTCACAAATATGGAGGCTCAACATATTTTTTTTTTTTAATTAAAAAAAATTTTTTAAATACGAGAAAACACCAAACACAACCATTTGTAGCTTTTGATCATTCCATTCTAAGTATATAATCAGTAATTCACAATATCATCACATAGTTGCATATTCATCACCATGATCATTTCTTGGAACGTTTGCATCTATTCAGAAAAAGAAATAAAAAGAAAACAGAAAAGAATTCATACATACCATAACCCCCAACTCTCCCCCTTCACTGATCACAAGCATTTCACTCTAAATTTATTTTAACATTTCAACAACACACTCTGAAACAAGCAGTGGATCAAGGAAGAAATTACCAGAGAAATCAGTAAATATCTCAAGGCAAGTGAAGATGAAAACACAGGATATCAAAATTTATGGGATACAGCAAAAACAGTGCCAAGAGGGAAATTTATTGCCCTAAATGCCTATATCAAAAAAGAAGAAAGAGCAAAAATTGAGGAATTAACTGTTCACTTCGAAGAACTAGAGAAAGAACAGTGAACTAACCCAAATGCAAGTAAAAGGGTAAAAGGAAAGAAATAACGTAGATTAGAGCAGAAATAAATGAAATTGAGAACATGAAAACAATCAAGAAAATGAACAAAACCAGAAGTTGGTTCTATGACAAAGTCAATAAGATTGATGGGCCCTTAGCAAGGTTGACAATAATAAGAAGAGAGAGGATGTAAATAAATAAAATCAGAAATGGAAGAGGAGACATAACCACTGACCCCACAGAAACAAAGGAGGCAATGAGATGATACTATAAACAACTTTATTCTAATAAACTAGACAACATAGATGAAATGGAAAACATCCTAGAAAGGCAGAAACAACCAACATTGACTCAAAAAGAAATAGACAACCTCAACAAACTAATAACAAGTAAAGAAATTGAATTAGTCATTAAGAAGCTCCCCCCTCCCCCCCAAAAAAGTCCAGGACCAGATGGCTTCACATGTGAATTCTACCAAACATTCAAGAAAGAATTAGTACCACTCCTGCTCAAACTCTTCAAAAACATTGAAGAGGAGGGAAGGCTACCAACCTCTATGAGGCCAACATCACCCTCATACCAAAGCCAGACAAAGAGACTACAAGAAAAGAAAATTACAGACCAATCTCTCTTATGACTATAGATGCAAAAATCCTCAAAAAAAATTCTTGCAAATCGAATCCCAGCAGGACATTAAAAGAATATACACCATGACCAAGTAGGATTCATCCCAGGTATGCAAGGATGGTTCAACATAAGAAAATCAATTAATGTAATATACCATATCAGCAAATCAAAGCAGAAAAACCACATGGTCATCTCAATTGATGCAGAAACGGTATTTGGCAAAATTCAACATCCTTTCTGGTTGAAAACACTTCAAAGGATAGGAATAGAAGGGAACTTCCTCAACATGATAAAGGGAATATATGAAAACCCACACCTAACATCATCCTCAATGGGGAAAAACTGAAAACTTTCCTCCTAAGATCAGGAACAAGACAAGGATGTCCACTATCACCATTGTTATTCAACATTGTGTTGGAAGTTCTAGCCAAAGCAATTAGACAAGAAAAAGAAATAACAAGGCATCAAAATTGGAAAGGAAGAAGTAAAACTCTCATGGTTTGCGATGATATGATACTATATGCTGAAAACTGCTGGTTTGAAATGATGTATGTACCCTAGAAAAGCCATGTTTTAATCCTAATCTGATTTGTAAAGGCAGCCATTTCTTCTAATCCCTATTCAATATTGAATGCTTGAAACTATAATTAGATCATCTCCCTGGAGATGTGATTTAATCAAGAGTGGTTGTTAAACTGGATTAGCTGGAGGCATGTCTCTACCCACTTGGGTGGGTCTTGATTTGTTTCTGAATTCCTATAAAAGAGGAAACATTTTGGAGAAGGAAGGAGATTCAGAGAGAGCAGAGCAGAATGACATAGCCATGGGAAGCAGAGTCCACCAGCCAGTGACCTTTGGAGATGAAGAAGGAAAATGTCTCCCAGGGAGCTTCATGAAACAGGAAGCCAGGAGAAGAAGCTAACAGATGACACCAGGTTCACCATGTGCCTTTCCAGATGAGAGAGAAACTCTGTGTTTGCCATGTGCCTTCTCACTTGAGAGAGAAACCCTGAACTTCATAGGTCTTCTTGAACCAAGATATCTTTCCCTGGATGGATGCCTTTGATTGGACATCTCTATAGACTTGTTTTAACTGGGGCATTTTCTCGGCCTTAGAACTGTAAACTAGCAACTTATTAAATTCTCCTTTTTAAAAGCCATTCTGTTTCTGATATATTGCATTCTGGCAGCTAGCAAAATAGAATAAAAACCCTGAAAAACCCACAGCAAAACTACTAGAGCTTATAAATGAGTACAGCAAAGTGGCAGTTTACAAGATCAACACTCAAAAATCTGTAGTGTTTCTATACTCTAGTAATGAACAATCTGAGGGGAAAATCAAGAAAAAAATTCCATTTACAATTGCAACCAAAAGAATAAAATATTTAGGATACAAAAGATCTATACAAAGAAAATTACAAGAAATTGCTAAAAGAAATCACAGGAGACCTAAATGAATGGAAAGGCATACCATATTCATGGATTGGAAGGCTAAATATAGTTAAGATGTCAGTTCTACCTGAATTAATTTATAGGTTCAATGCAATACCAATTAAAATCCCAAGAACTTTGCAGAATTAGAAAAACCAATTACCAAATTTATCTGGAAGAGCAGTGTGCCCCAAATAGCTGAATACATCCTGAGAAAGAAAAATGAAGTCAGAGGTCTCACACTACCTGACTTTAAGGTGTATTATGAAGCTACAGTGGTCAAAACAGCATGGTACTGGCATAAAGATAGATATACTGACCAATGGAATCAAATAGAGTGTTTAGATATAGACCCTTTCATGTATGAACAATTGATCTTTGATAAGGCAGTCAAGCCAACTCACCAGGGACAGAACAGTCTCTTTAATAAATGGTGCCTAGAGAACTGGCTATCTACATGCAAGAGAATGAAAGAGGATCCATATCTCATATCCTATACAAAAATTAACTCAAAATGGATCAAAGACCTAAACATTAGATCTAAGAGCATAAAACTTTTAGAAGAAAATGTAGGGAAATAGCTTATCAATCTTATAATAGGAGGCAGTTTCCTAGAACTTACACCCAAAGCATGAGCATTGAAGAAAGAAAGAAAGAAATGGGAACGTGTCAAAATTAAACACTTTTGTGCATCAAAGAACTTCGTCAAGAAAATAAAAAGACAGCCCAAACAATGGCAGATAATATTTGGGAATGATATATCAGATAAAGTTCTAGTATCCAGAATTTATAAAGATATTGTTCAACTCAACAACAAAGAGACAAACAACCCAATTACAAAATGGGCAAAAGACATGAACAGATACTTCTCAGAAGAGGAAATACAAATGGCCAAAAGGCACATGAAAAGAAGCTCAACTTCCCTGGCTATTAGGGAAATGCAAATCAAAACCACAATGAGATATTATCTGACACCCACCAGAATGGCCATTATTAATAAAACAGAAAGTGACAAGTACTGGAGAGGATGTGGAGAAAGGCACACTTATCCAGTGTTGGTGGGAATGTCAAATGGTACAACAGTTGTGGAAGGCAGTTTGGCAGCTCCTCAGGAAGCTAAGTATAGAATTACCATATGATCCGGCAATACCATTGCTAGGTATCTACTTAGAGGACATGAGGGCAAGGACACAAACAGACATTTGCACACCAATGTTTATAGCAGCATTATTTACAATTGCCAAGAGATGGAAACAACCAAAATGTCCATCAACAGATGAGTGGCTAAACAAGCTGTGGTACATACATATGACAGAATATTATGCAGCTGTAAGACAGAATGAAGTTATGAAGTATGTAACAACATGGATGGACATTATGCTCTGTGAGATTAGCCAGAAACAAAAGGACAAATACTTTCTGGTCTCACTGATATGAACTAACATTAGTGAATGAACCTGGAGAATTTCAGTTAAGAACAGAGACCATCAGGAAATAGATGTAAGGTAGATATTGGGTAATTGGAGCTGAAGGGATACAGATTGTGCAACAGGACTGATGGTAAAAATTCAGAAATGGATAATTCAATACTACCTAAGTGTAATACAATCATGTTAGTACACCGAATGAAGCTGAATGTGAAAATGATAGAGGAAGGAGGGTTGGGGCACAAATGCAATCAATAGGAAAGATAGACAATGAAGACTGAGATGGTATAATCTAGGAATGCCTAGAATGTACAATGATAGTGACTAAATGTACAAATTTAAAAATGCTTTTGCATAAGGAAGAACAAAGGAAAGTCAATATTGCAGGGTGTTGAAAATAGATGATAATTCATATTTTAAAACTTTGTGTGTGAGACTAAAGCAAAAAGTGTTTATTTGGTACAAAATTTATATTTTGACTAGTGCATTTCCTAATACAACTTATGTGGACAGTTTAATTGAACACCGTAAGTACATGGAACCTAGACTAGGGCATGAAATTTTGTAGGTTTGCCCAGAGTGATGCCCCAATAAATCCCAGAGTGATTTGAACAGTGAATAAAGAGGTATTTGCAGAGTCCCCTTGGGGCAATGGCAAGAAAGGGAAAATTCAACTTCCCGATGTGGAGAATTCCTGATATTCTCACAAGCAGTGGCGATAAAGCAGTAGGCCAAGCCCTCAATCTTGGGGTTTGTTCATGTGAAACTTATCCCCACAAAAGACAGGCTAAGCCTACTTAAAATTAGGCCTAAGAGTCACCCCCAGAGAACCTCTTTTGTTTCTCAGATGTGGCCTCTCTGTCTCAGCCAACACGACAAGCAAACTCACAGCCCTCCCCTTCTCTATATGGGACATGACTCCAAGGGATGTATACCTTCCTGGCAACGTGGGACAGGAATCCTAGAATGAGTTGGGACTCAGCATCAAGGGATTGAGAAAACTTTCTCGACCAAAAGAGGGAAGAGAGAAATGAGACAAAATAAAGTGTCAATGGCTGAGATATTTCAAACAGGATTGAGAGGTTATCCTGGAGGTTATTCTTACATGTTATATAGATATCACCTTTTTAGTTAAAGTATATTGGAGAGGCTGGAGAGAAGTGCCTGAAAATGTAGAGTTGTGTTCCAGGAGCCATGTTTCTTGAAGATGATTGTATGAGGATGTAGCTTTTCAGTGTGACTGTGAAAACCTTGTGTCTGATGCTCCTTTTATCTACAGTATGGACAGATGAGTAAAACATATGGTTTAAAAATAAATAATAGGGGGAACAAATGTTAAAATAAGTTTAGTAGATTGAAATGCTAGTGATCAATGAAAGGGAGTTGTAAGTGGTATAGAAAAAAAACAAGGGAAACAAAGGCTGAAATATACTGGGTAGATGGAAATACTAGTAATCAATGAGAGGGAGGGTTAGGGGTATGGTATGTATGAGTATTTTTCTTTTTATTCCTTTTTCTGAATTGATGCGAATGTTCTAAGAAATGATCATGGTGATGATATTGTGAGTTTTTTTTATTATATACCAAGAACAGAATGATCATATGGTAGGAATGTTCGTGTTTGTATGTTGCTATGTTAAAAAAAAAAAAAATAGAGCAGTCCCTGGAATAGCCGTGAGGCCCAGATAGTGTGGGGAGAGAGGGATGCCTTGAGAGGAACTGGGGTCTTTGGTGAAGGAACGCAGCCATCATCTCAGCAGGGAGGGCGCAGGGAGAATAAATACTGTCCTCACTTTCTCTCTCTTGTCTTCTGACAGGATTCCTCTTTGGCCATGGCCAACTTGAAACCAGGAGTAAGGAAGCCCCCAGATATAGCCCATGTGGATTAGCATTTTAGGGGCACAGATCAGGATGGCGAAGGGGGACAAGGGTAAATGAAGAAACCTGGCATCACCCCCATATACCATTCACCCAACTCCACCATTGTGTAAGTTTTCTATTGCTGCCATAAATTACCACAAATTTAGTGGCTTAAAGCAACACCAACTTATTATCTCACAGTTTTATAAGTCAGGAGCCCAGGCATAGAGTAGCTCAGCTGGTTTTCTGCTTTGGGTTTCATAACACTGAAATCAAGGTGTCAGCATGGCTTCATTACTTTCTGGAGGCTCTGGTAGATGGAAATGCTTCCAGTTCATTCAGGTTGTTGGCAAAATCCAGTGCCTTGTGGTTGTAGGACTGAGGTCCCATTTCCTTGCTGGTTGTGACCAGGAGTCATTCTCAACTTCAACAGGCTCCTCCTTGGCTTGTGACCCCCCTCCAATTTTCATGGCCAGCAATGGGGGTTGGGGCCTTCTGATGCTTCCAGTCTCTCTGATCTTTTCTTCTCCCTCATCTCTCTGACTCGCCGCTGTTCCTTATCTTTTTTAAGGGCCTCATTGCATAATCCAGGATAATCTTCTGTTTTAAAGTCTTCAGGTTAGTAAACTTAATTATATTTGCAGGGCCCCATTCTTAGAAGTCCCTAGAATTAAGGTTTGATTGAATAACCAGGGGATGGAAATCTTGGTGGGGTGGGGTGACATCTTTAGAATTCTGCCTACTACAACAATGATCAAAATGTTGCCAATCTTAAAAAAAAAAGTTGTCAATCTTAGGTAACTAAGTTTTATGACTAGAATAAAGCACCAGAAGATTTGGGCTCTAATATAGACCATCTCCTTCAAGAAATTCACACCGGCAAGCTGTATACGTGCAGTTGAATACTTAAACCACATGGATGATGTTGCATTACAGATGGATTTATGTGCCATTTCCTTTCTCTATAGCTGCTGTTCTGAGCACCCAAGTCCTGCAATTTCTGGCACACATACCCTCTCCTATTTCCACTCTTCAAGTCAGAGGCCCAAGGCCCAACATAGGTGGTACTGCCCATTGCTGGCAGGTAAGGACAGACCTATAGTCTCACTCCAGGGCTGGTGTTAGGAAAGCATCTGTGTTAAGGTTCTTTAAAGAAACAAAATCAACAGGAGATATCTGTAAATATGAGGTTTACAAAGGTGTCCCACACAACTGTGGGAATGAAAGAGCCCAAAATCCACACGGCAGGCTGTGAAGCTGGCTGTTCCAGTGAATTGTCTGGATGAACACCATAGGACAGGCTTGCTTATTGACTGAAGAAGCAGTGAAAAAAGTCTATCTTCCTCCTTAAAAGTCTTCACCTGATTGGATTATCTCATTGATGGAAGACGCAGCTTAGTTGATTGCATATGTAATCAGCCACAGGTACAATCAACTGACTGATGAGTTAATACACAAGCCTTCTGGTTTATTAACCTGCCATGAAATATCCTTGCAGCAATGGTCAGGCCAGTGCTTGCCTGACCAAAGAAGTGGGCAACATTACTTGACCAAGCTGACCCCAGAACCCAGCCATCACAGTCCACCCCTTATTAACTTGGCAGCTATACACATCGCCTTGAAACATGCTCAGTTTCCAAATAAAACACAATAACAGAAATATGTTTTGCCTACATTCTACATCTCTCCAGAATAGGATGTGAGTCCTTCGGTAACATTCACTCTTAAACTTCATATCCTGTGACTTAAATACTTACAAACAATACAACTTATGTCATATGATAAGAGGAAAACAAGATATCTGCTTATGTACAAATGCAAGCATACTCCTAGCAACACAGGGAAGAAATATTCATACAATCACAGTCCTCGTTTCTGTAATTGGTCAAGTGATCATAGTTCATGTTTATCACTACCTTCTTCTATTACCTATTCCATGTTCCCTTTACCCTCATCAAGCATTTCAGCTGGCTGTGGTTCTTTGCCAGGTGGGGTGACCCAATATTTATTCCTGAAGTTTCTGGGCCATTGGTAGTCCTGCCTGGATTGGGTTGTTGCAGTTTTCCATTGACTTTAATCACAGGGCATAGTAGTACTAAGAGATGCCCTGGGGTGGGGGTGGGGATCTCCTGTATTCCAGGAAAATTTTTCTTTACCTTCATTGTATATGCAATCTTATTTCCCCTTGATACTCAGGATCAATCATTTTGATAGACTAGTAATCCCCTTTTGTGCCTGTTGATTTGGGTGGCATGAGAAACCCAAAGCGGCCAAGTGACAGTCTTAACTTCCAGCTTAAGGGAATCATTGTTGTGTCTCCTGGTAGGAGCACTCCTCCTTTTGGAACTAAGACCTGTAGACCAACAAAGCTTAAGGTTCAGGGACAGGAAGCAAAAATTTTCCTAGCAGCTCACTAGGGGTGATAGTTAGTGGTGCCACTCCCATTTCCACTCATTGATTCCTGGACCTGTGAATCCTGGCTATGGGAGAAACAGCACCATACAGTGGACACTGATTCAGAGCACACACGGCTTCCTGGAGAACATTGCCCCAGCCCTGCAAGGCATTGCCACCTAGTTGGCGCTGTAATTGGGTCTTCAAAATACCATTCCACCATTCTATCAACATAGCTGCCTCTGGATGATGAGGAACATGGTAAGACCAGAGAATTCCATGAGCATGTGCCCATTCCCACATTTCATTTGCTGTGAAGTGGGTTCCTTGATCAGAAGCAATGCTGTATGGAATATTATGATGGTGGATAAGGCATTCTGTAAGTCCACAGATGGTAGTTTTTGTGGGAGCATTGCATGTAGGGAAGGCAAACCCATATCCTGAGTACCTGTCTATTCCAGTTAAAACAAATTGCTGCCTCTTCCATGATGGAAGTGGTCCAATGTAATCAACCTACCATCAGGTAGCAGGCTAATCACCTCAGGGAATGGTGCCATATTGAGGACTGAGTGTGGGTCTCTGCTGCTGGCAGACTGGGCACTCAGCAGTGGCTACAGCCAGGTCAGTCTTGTTGAGTGGAAGTCCATGTTGCTGAGTCTATGCATAACCTCCATCCCTACCACCATGTGCACTTTGTTCATGAGCCCATTGGACAATGGCAAGAGTGGCTGAGGAAAGAGGATGATTTGTATCCATAGGATGGGCCACCTTATCCACTTGATTATTAAAACCTTTCTCTGCTGAAGTCACCCTCTGTTGAGCGTTCACATGGGACACAAATATCGTCATGTTTTTTGCCCACTGTCCATATACCTCTTCCCCAGATCTCTTTGTCATCAATTTTCCAATCATGCTCTTTTTAAGTCCCTGACCATCCAGCCAAACCATTAGCTGACTCCCCTTTCTCCAGGGGAGGTGGTTACAGGGTTAGCAGGCACTGAAGGGTTAATCTTGTTAGGTGGAGGTTGGATGACAGACTCCTCTGGGCAGACTGGAGGCTGAGAAACTTCCCTCAAGGCAGTCTGGAGGTCAGAAGCTCTTTCCCCAGGGCAATCCATTACCGGTTTTTCTAGCAAAGGATCCAGGGAATCTGTCTCCCCCGCCATTATTATCAAGCCATATAGCCCCATCTCACACTTCAGGATCCCAGTCTTTTCCAGTCAAAGTCCTTACTTTAACAGCAGAAACTTTGCAAAGTTGAGATTTTAGTTTACATTGTAAATCTGTTACTAGCACAGTGAGGCTCTGTGTCTGGTTTTCAGGGATCTTAAGTCTGTGACCACAGTAAATAAGATTTTCTTTCAGAACAAATATGGAAACTTTTACAATGTTCATATGGTGCTTGTGTTGTAAATTTGAAGCCTTCAGCTCATCCCTTTACCTCATCACTGTATCCAACATATCCAACAAAAACCAGCCAATATCATTATATCTTTTAATTCCCAACAAAAACCAGCCAATATCATATCTTTTAATTCCACAAACTCCATAAAGGTGTCAAAAACACTCTCAACCAGAGCTCTGTCTTGTATAAGCTGTACAATTAGCAGACTCCAATGGTGATTTTTTTTCACATTCTAACCTTATGTTTAATGTTTCCACAGGTCAACTTACACCATAGTTTCCCCTTATGACTGAGTTGCCTTTGATTTTGATTGCAATAGCAGTTAATAATATAATCATTCTGCAGTGCAGCCCAGACAGCTGCATTATTTCTTGTTAATGGTCAATTTAATCCATCAGAGGTGGGGAATGACCACAGAAAACTGTACTAAGTCAAACTAGGCTTGAGTCTAATGGTGATATTGAATATCTCTCTTGCCAACTCACCCCATAGACTGTCAGTGCCATCCTGATTATTGGAAACAGAGTCATTAGTGCCTCTGAGTCTCATCAGAGTAGAAAATCAATTGTAAAAACCCATTTGTAAGATTCTGTTTCTCATCCCACTCCTGGTACCAAGCTGTATTAGGGTTCTCTAGAGAAACAGAACCAACGTATATATAAATATGAGATTTATAAAGGTGTCTCAGGCAACTGTGGGAATGGAAGAGCCCAAAATCTGCAGGGCAGGCTGTGAAACTGGCAGCTCCGATGAAGGATCTGGATGAACTCCACAGGAGAGGCTGAAGAAGCAGTGAAAGTGTCTTCTTCCTTAAAAGCCTTCAGTTGACTGGATTATCTCATTGGTGGGAGACACAACTTAGTTGATTGCATATGTAATCAGCCACAGATGCAGTCATCTGACTAATGATTTAACTCCTCAGCCTTCCAGTTTATCAACCAGCCACGAAACATCCTTGCAGCAACAGTCAGGTCAGTGCGGGCCTGACCAGACAACTGGGTATCATCACTTGGCCAAGCTAACACCAGAACCTAACCATCACAGCATCTTTGCTCACTATGGAGGTGAGTAGGGGGAATAAAAGAACACAATTCATCATTGGAACTGAATCAGGAAACTGTTTCTATTGCCTGCAGCTGGAACACATTTTTTAAAGTGAAAACTGTCAAAAAGAGTGTGTTCAGGCCCAGAACAAGCTCATATAAAACCCAGGACAGTGCAGCTGCAAGACCGAAAAACACACCAGACACAGAAGTGGACATGGGTTTTGGGGACTTAAGAATAGGAGAAGTTTTCTGGTGATGGCCAGCCAAATATTAGCACTTTGTAAAGGCAACAGAAATGCACAAGGTAATAAGTGATTTCAGAACAAAGACATTCCATACAGTATATGGACATTGGGTCTCTAGTTTAATCATTAAAGGGGCTTAAGACCTGATGCTTTACTACAGTTAGTGTCACAAAATCAATGCCATTTTTCACATCTGTAATTATGTTCTTCCCTCTCTGGGTAGATGGTTTATTTTCTTGACCTCTGTCCTTGGCTAAACAGGTTTTTATGGGCTTTTAGGAGGGGGCCTGGGCATCAGGCTGCCACAGAGTGGTTTGGAATCTATAATATAATTACATTTATTATCAGTTACAAGTCCATAAGCCTTTTGTAGATTGGCCTGGGAAACTAACTGCCCCTTGTCATATTGGGGGTAATAGTCTCTGGGGTCTATAAGTTTGCAAGTTATTAAATGGCTGTCTTTTCATTGTGAATCAGCCTCTTAGGCATTACATCTCGTCATTCATAAAAGATAAAGATTTCTTTTTAGCAAAAATTTCTTTTATTTTCTTTACTAACAACTTGTACAACTGTAAACTCAAGGAGACACTTGTATAAATCCAAGGGCACAGTTAATAAGCACCTTCAATGGTTTCCACAGTTTAAGAATTTACCATTTTAAAATTTTTAGAATGACTCTATTAAAGTGAAGAAAACAGTTAAAAGTGATACAAAGTCATGACAAACATTTTATATAAAGAGCTTGATATGGAATGATAAATACACAAAGAAACTGAAACCGATTTATGGGCTTGGGCTATATAAAAGAATTACATTTCCAATATTCTGTGATTCTTGGGGATTTATTTGCCTCTGAAAACAAACTCCAATATTTCAAGGAAAGACTCTTTACTGATTCAGGTTTTAATGTGCTGCCTGTGCAAGAAGGTGAGGACAATAGCAGGAGGGGGTTGGGGTTAGTGGGACTGAGTATACTGGGGTTTGAAGAGAAGGGGAGGGATCCTTTCCCCAGGTAGAAAATTAGGCAAATTCTTCCACATGCTTGATTTTAATGTTCTTTGGAAAAATGTACCATTTTCCCTTTGGAGTAATTTAAAGGTTTTTTTTTTTTTTTTAATCACTGTTCAATTCTCTCTCCCATCCCTTCCCATTCTTGCTCTTGAACAACCCCTTTGTGATACTTTTCGTTGAGTCTTCTCTATACCCATAACCCATATTTTACTGATTCAAACACCTTAGTCTCATCTTTGGATCCAAAATTTCTATTATTTTAGGACTCTGGGAAGCAACTAGTAAAAAGGTAACGTTAGTTACTCACATGGTCTGGAGATATTTTCTAACCAAGTTGGGGAACATCAACTGCGAATAAGACAATGATTCCGCTAATCATACCATTGAACAATACAATGGCTGAGCCATTCATCAGTTTGGTCCTACAGGACTGAGGACATAACATCCCTCAGCTTTGTGTCCTTAGATGACAATAAAGCTAGCAACAGCCACGGAGAGGAGAAACAAAGAAGCAAGTTCATTGATTGTAAATTGGCTCTCAGGAGTATGAGGCCAGAGGAAAGGGACTGTAGTGGATCATCACCTGGTACCAGCCCCAGCTTGTACCTGTCAGCTGGGTCTCCACAAAGTGGCTGGACATTGGTGCTAGTAGTGGAGCTATGCTACTCAAGAGACCAGGTGCTGCAATCCAGATGCTCTGGGTGGAGAGGAGTAATTTTGCAGCCTTTGGTGTAATTTAAGGCACATAAAAGGACTCCCCTGCTTTCACTCATCTGACTCAGTGTCTTGAAATTCCTACCACTGGACATGTCCTGACTTACAGCTTGGACTACTAAAAGACACTGATGAAATGCCAATATATTTTGAGAGGGGTTGCCCAAATACTCATATATCCCTAGAATGGGGGGATTTGATTGAAAGGCTCACTATAATAGGGGCCTTGGGCAGGACTAAGATAATGAAGAGCTAGGGAGTAAGAAGCTGGGAGTATAAAAAGGGAAATCAGAGCTCCAAGAGAATAAGTGTGGGAGGTCTAACTCCCTCCTTCACTTACAACTTTACCTAAGGGGCCCAGCTGGTGTATTGAGGGGATGACAGGATGTTGGGTAGCTAAGAGTGAGGCTGAGCTCATAAGGCCACAGGGGATGGGGCAACTCAAGCCTGGAGAGGTTCTGTTCACCGCTGTGGTGATAAAGATGGGAAAAGGTCCCAGGATAATGTGACAGGGCACACAATCCTCACTCAGAGGGGTATAAGCTTGTCTGAGGATTCTGGCCCAGGGGAGTTTTCAATCTTCATGTATGGGTAGAGGCTGTCCCATTACAGAAGCAGCTCAGGGTGTGCATTATGGGGGATGGTGAGGGGAAAGTTGTTCAGGCCCAGTCTGGGCTGGCCACGAGCCTGGTGGCCTCTCAGCCAGAGAACAGTTTTCAGTCCGGACCTTTTCAAGTAGGGTATTGTTGTGAAATACTTGGAGAGGGAATGAGGTGCTCTTGTCTTCATTTCCGCTCAATACAGTCAACTCCTAGGGTGTTGTCAGGGCATCGGCAGGTCCTGCCCCCTGGGGTGGCCAAGCAGAGGTGGGTGCAGCCACCATTGTTCACTGAGCAGTAGTTGTGGCCTGAAAAAAGTAGAAATCAGTTCAACAGCCTGTTCTCTGACCTGACACAACAGCCATCTAAGAGCATGGCCCTCTCATTAACGCCCTTTTTTAGTTTCCATGAGGCTAAGCTTGTGAGAGCTCCAAGGTAACAGCAAATGCTGTAGGAGGCACTAAGCTAAGCTATCTAATGTTCATTTCCTCATCATTAAACAAAAGAGACAAAATCACTGAATCCTGATTTGGGGGCTATGCAAATTTACCATCAAAGATATTAAACAGACCTCAGGGATGTTCTCCAGTTCTGTTTATAACCCAGAGTGGGAACTTTAAAGTTCAAACCACAAAGTACAAAAAATAAAGCACTCTCTGTTCTGGCTTTACACCTAACTGGGGGAGAGGAGGGAAGTCAAGAAAGAAAGTGGGTTAGGGGAGAAGCCTTGAGAGGCAGCAAACTCCAGACCTTTGAGCCAGGCTACTTAGATTCAACCCCCACTCTGCCATTGTGAGCTGTGTAACTTTGGGGCAAGTTGTTTAACCAATCAGTGTTTCAGTTTCCCTATTGATAAAGTAGACATAACAATAGTAATAATATTATTACCTCATGAATTTGCTCTGTGGATTAAATGGATTTATGAATTCAAAGCACTTAGGACTCTGAGTTAATACATGTGATGTACCTTAACTCAGTCAATGCTATATACATGTTTTTTATTATTACAGGTTGCTTTTATTAGGCTATAGGGGTGGCATTTTAAAATAGCAGAGATGCTAATGTTGATGTTCTTATTTGGTACTTGAAGACCCTATACTTCTAGAACCAGCCCAACAGTCAATGCTTTTCTTCACCCTTGCGCACTTCATTTCCTAATGTTTTCTATTTATTTATCAGGCTCCCCCACTAAATAGCAACTATCCTTGATGGAAGGGACTCAGTTTCCCCTACCACGGGCCTCTCCTGGAGGCCATACAGGTAGCAGTCAGAGTGCAGACACTACACCTAAGGGTACTACCAGCCACTGAGCAGGGAAAGTACAAGTGAGTTACCTTGGGGACACTGAGAAAGGGCAGTGGTGATGCCATACAACCGGGTATGTTTGTGGGGTTGGAAGTTATCCGTCTCTTTGGAAATAGCAAGGTCTACAGCAACCACAGAATTCCTAGGAAACATCAAAGGGCAGAAGTTAAAAACATATCCAATGGCTTGAACGTTTCTCTATGGGGCAGTCTTTTTTGTAGCTTCAGGGACAAATTGAAGGACACAATGGACATGGCCTTGACTCCCAGACAGCCCTCCCTCCTCCAGGGAGTGGGTCAAGCCTGCATCTCATTAGCTTTTGAAAAAAGGACAAAGAACAGATAGCTTTCCCCTCCCACTCAAATTCCAGGCTAGGAAATCAGTTTTCTATACAACATCCCAGGCCAGCTGCCTCCTTGGTTTAATGTCTCCTTCCAAAAGAAGGGGCCATTAAGAAAAGGTTGTGGAAATGTTGCTGTTTAAGATCATAAATGAAGTGGGTATGGAGGGAGGGTGGAGCACCAAGGCAGAGTACCTGTCAGGCAAGTGACCCTGGGCCAGCTCCTGGAGGAAAGAACAGACAGGCTCGAGAAGTCCAAGTTTACAGACTTGAAACTGCCCAGCCTGGAATGTCCCTTTCCTGGTCCTCCTCTAGGAACCTCGCCCTCCCTTCTTCACCTTTTTCCCTGTCTACTGAGGGGGACATATATCTGGAGGGTGAAAAGCCAACCCAAGAGGCCAGATGGGGAAGGCTGCAGTCTGTCTGAGACACAGGGTGAGAAGGCTAGGCCCGCCCCGACCCCACACTGCTGCAGCTGACGTACGTCTTCCAATCTGTGTAATACAGATTCTTCCCATAGCTTGTAACATCGAAAGGATACTGGAGCCCTTCAAGAACCTTGCGTCTGCTGGGTTGCCCAGGGTTCAGGCATTCTGCCCGATTGGTGCCTGCATAGAGGAGAAACAAGCCAATCATTGTTCATACAAGCAATGGCTCTTTGTGTCAAAAACAAGAGTAATGGGGGCAAGGGTAAGAGAAATAGAATGTTACAACGACAAATCCTAGAGAAC
Organism: Myrmecophaga tridactyla; assembly: GCA_004026745.1. Taxonomy (NCBI): domain Eukaryota; kingdom Metazoa; phylum Chordata; class Mammalia; order Pilosa; family Myrmecophagidae; genus Myrmecophaga; species Myrmecophaga tridactyla. The sequence goes on from PVIY010001940.1 coordinate 24,486, forward strand.
ATAGGGGACTTGCTATTAAAAATAAGAAAGCATCTCTTGATGCTCTCCTGCTCCTTTCATTGATCAACACCCACCTCCTTTCTGTCACCCACACCTGGATCTGATGGGCAGAGGTGAGCCAGAGCAGAGGAACCAACTACATTTCACCCATACCCAGAGCCACTGGTGGCTGGTCTCGCTCCACTCTCCATATCACCTTTCTCTTAGTAGGAAGTATGCCACCTTCCAGCTCTTGCTTACTCCCTCCTCAGTGAAGGCTCTCTAGTCCCTCCCTCCCGTATTTATACAGAGAGAATTGCTAAACCGCACCACTTGTTTGGCTGCTGTGCCCAGTCGCATATCAATGCCTGCTTTAGGACTGTAACTTAATGCTCATGTTTTCATTTAAACATTTATGCCTTACTCCTTCTCTTCTCCAACTAAACAAGGACCACGGTTAATGGTCTTGGTATCTCCCACTTTAACACAGTGTCTGGAGCAGAGAAGGTATTCAATCAAGACTTGACAGCTGATTGATGTTTCTTCTCTTAATTGAGCCAGCCTGCTCAGATTTCAGACCTCAAATCTGCCAAGGCAGTGGTACAAATCAGGGACTCCAAGTCCTGCCTAAGCTCTTGGAAACTAGAAGGAGCTATAGGAATGTAAGTTGTGAAATGCTTAATAGATCTCAAAATGTGCAGTGCCACTTAAAACAGAGGTTGGCAAATATTGTCTTAAAGAGCCAGACAGTAAATGTCTTAGGTCCTGCAAGCCAAGAGCAAAATAGAGAATATTATGTTGGTACTTATATAATTATTTAAAATGGAACCACTTGAAACTACAAAGAACATTCATGGCTCCTGGGCTGTGCAAAAACAGGTGGTAAGTTGGTCCTGGCCCATGGGGCATAGTTTGCCAACCTCCAACTTAGAAGACTGCAAAACTTTCCCTGGGCAGCATAAAGCTTGGCGCCTAGGAAAAACAATACATTTCAGTGCACAGATATTCTAGCTTTCTATGAAGAGAAGGGAAAAAAATGTGTGTCACACCCTTCTCTCAGTGATAGATATTCTTGATGTACAGCTTGATTAGCTCACAGTGGGTAACAACCACCAGTTTGGGAAAACAACAACAACAACAACAAAGAACCCTGCTCAAACTCCAGGAGTCAGGCCTTGGGTTTTCCATCACCTGCATCCACCCAACAGAGCTGAGATGAGTAGGCATCAAAGGTCAGCCCGTTGGGCAAGACCAAGTCATCCTTCACAAGAATCCTTCGATTCGTGCCATCCATGTAGGAAGTTTCAATTTTGGGGCTATCTCTGTTCCAATCTGTCCAATAAAGGTTTCTGGAGGAGGAAAAGGAGGGTGGAGAGTAAGAGAAGCAATAAAGGTGCATGAGAAAAAGTTTACAAAAAGCATTTTAAAAGAACCTGTGGTGAAGAGACTAGCAGATATGAAAACACAGAATGGCTGAAAAGTCTATGGAGGTGGTAAGACCCGTTTTCCTTTGCAAAAATAAGTATATTTGGTCCCTCACTCTAATTTGGCTATTCTATTACTAACCCGTTCAGTGTCCTTAAACATCATTGACATAGACAAATACAGGGAAATTCTTTACGTGCTGCCATCACACAAGTGGGCACAAACAATTCGAGGGGTTGGGCTAAGGCCGGGAAGCATATGCAGGGTCTGCGGCTCAAAGGGCATTGACATCAAGCAGCAGAGGGAGTGGTGTGTCAGATGCGGAGCTGGCAGGAAGAGGAAGGTAGGGAAGTGCTGCTGTGCTGACGAAATCCACAGGAGTGGGTCTCAGGGTGTTTCAAGCAGGACCTGGTCCCAGGAAGGAGCCCCGGTATGTGTTCCCCGATCCTCTTCTAGGGCTGACTCAACTTGGATGTTGATCCATATTCAAGCTATATGAAAATTAACCGACTTCTGAGCCGTCAACTCATAAAGTCTCTTGGCAAAAGATTTGAAAGTGGAACACAGTTTCAAGCCCCCATCACCTTACAGCACTGATAACAAGGGGCTGTGGAAGGTGTCCTGGTATTTCACAGTGAATATCTGCAAGTCACCAGATATACCCTGCACTCATTCACTGCAGGAGAGCACTGTTGGGATTAGCACCTAACATCTGAGAACAACCAAAAGGGCACATGGAAAAAGAACCACTGCACACATCTATTCACACAAAGATACCCTCTCATGGAATCTGTGGTGATGCCTCTGGGATTCACCAAATCAGACTCAAACAGCACCCGGCGCTGGCTGCCATCCAGCTTTGCAACTTCTATTCGGTCTAGATGAGAATCTGTCCAGAAGATGTTGCGGCCAAGATGGTCAAGGGCAATGCCTTCCGGGCTTCCAAGATCTAGGACCAAACACAGAACTCCGAATTGTTGAAGCAAGGTTAGATTTTTCTGATCACCCAGTGCTATTTCACATGATTTCCAATCCTTCCACTTGAGGAGCCAAATGGGAATGGGAGAGGCTTGTTGCTTATAAGGAACACTCAAAATAACTATTCACTAGCCAGAAATTCACTGGGCACCATGTTGGCACCAAGACTAGAACGATGGCTAGAAGCCATGGACCCTGCCTTCAAGTAGCCCCCCAGGGAGACACAGTGCAGATGGAGGGTAGGTTCTACGGGAGCATGGAGGAGGGGCACTGGACCCAGTCGGGTTGACCAGGGAGGGATTCCTGAGGAGGCGACACTCTGTGAAGCTGGTTCTTTAAGGACCAACAGGGGTTTGCTGGGCAAAGACCCTGGATAAACATGTAGGTATAAAGAGAGATTAGACATGGCTCAAAGTGAACTGCAGGTCATTTTCTTTCTATGGCTGGAGACCACGAGAGTGGGGGAGTGGCTGGAGATGAAGCTATGATGTCATGTTAATAAGTAAGAACTCATCTCATGGACAAGGGAAGAGGAATTGAAACATTTTAAGATGAGGAATGGCACACATAGATTTACTTTATACATTAATGATTGAAAAGAGAACTAAGGCCATTTCAGGGAAATCTAAATCCAACAAATCATAACTTAGCTGTTACTACTTTTACAAGGAGTAGAAAGAAGGGGAGTCAGTAATTGCAAACAAGTCCCAGCTATCTCTTCTGGGTTATAAGGAGCTTATTTTCAAGTCAGTGATTGTCACTAGGTAAGCTGACGACAATTTAAACCTTCAGTACCCATCTAACATGATTGGAAGTTCAAGACTGCTGTAGTTTCCTGAATAGAAATAAAAACGAATTAAAAATGACAATTTGGGTTTCACTGGTGTACCTTATGGTTCTTTTCCCTCTACTGCTTGGAGAATTGAAGGTCATTTAGAGTGTGTGGAGTGTAAGCAGAGACAGAAGAAGAGGCCAAGCTACTGGACCCAAGGGATGTGGGGCGTGAGGAAATCATTGCAACACTGTGTTCTTTTGTCAATATATAAGCAATTCAGACCCTTGGCTCCCTATGGGCCAGCCTTCACTGGACCCTAATGGGATCCTGGCTATGGATCCTGGAAATGTCAAAGCTCCCCTCAAGTCCCCCTGCCAGAGGAAGTTTATTAAGAATTAGAAACAGCTGTGGAACAAGGTCTTTATTATTCAAGTCAAAAGTAGAGATTTATAAAGTATTAAAATATTTCCCATGTCTCTAGAGGCAAGAGGGGTGGAGAGACTGGTCTCCAAAGGCTCCTTCCAGCTTTCAGAATCTCTGCAGTAAAACCAGAATAAATTATCCTAAGGTACATTTGGAATGAGCGCATCCTGTGTGAAGGACGTGGGCACCTCCCAACACACACCCATCCACCCCTATCCTCTGAACACACACCTATCCACCCCTTTCCTCCCGCAGCCCCCACAGACCTACTCCTCACACATGGAGGCACCCACAACCACAACTCCCACACCATACTCACATGCGCACTTACACACACACACAAACACACAGAAAAGAAATGGAAAGGTGGTTCTGATAAGAATATCTTAAAGACACCAAAAGGAACCCTGGAGGGGACTCCATGTCACGTGCTTTGTTAAAACCAAAGCTGGTCCTGATTTCAATCCCAAGGACAACCAAGTTCCTTGCACTCCAACTAGTAAAAGACTTCTCCATGGGGCAGAGTTTCAAGGGAGAGGCATGGCAAATCTCATCCTTTCTGTACAGTCAGAGGAAGCGATGTAGAATGGCATGGCAATATATTCTATACTGCTTAAGTCCAAAGGAAACAAATTATTGGACTTACTAAAAATATTTTGTTGGGAGCTTTGACTCAAGGAAAGAAAAAGAAACCCAGGATTCAGACTAAGAAATGAGGAAAAAAGAAAAAGAAAAGATACTACTCCCCCTTTTCCTCACTACTGAAGCATTTGTACCATGGTGAGAATTTAAGTGGAAGTTTCTTTCTTTCTCTCTCTTTTAATTTTCCAGGTGATCTTTCTTCTATAAAAATCACACTTAGGCTTAATTCTTTGTTTTTGCAGCAAGTAGGCTTTTGCTGGGAATGTTTCTTACTGTGCTTAAAGCTTTCTTGGATGATTATCAGTTCCAAAAGCAACAGGAAATAGCAAATGGTGACCTACTCCCCTCTTCTGCTTGGTTTTGAAATTAAAATGTAGATAACAGGAACAGCATTTTTAACGGATAGATAAAATGCAAAATTGCATTTTTAAACTTCTGCTAATTAAATCAAAGCATCAAAACTAGTACAAATTATTTAAATAGCACACTGCTTTCCAGAAAAGGATTCAGAGTTTATATCCAAAATCAGACATAATTAATTCAACCTCAGCTGAAGGCTTGCTGGATGATCTTTAGTGAAGCCAAGAAGGAAAAAAAAATGCCTCATGTGCTGTTTCAAAGGCACAAAGACCCTTCCTGAATATTTTAATGAAACATTAAACTGGACACTGGAAAAGCCACACTCAGCTCCAAGTATAAGGAAATACAAAATGAGGCTCGTATGTTTTAAGGATGTATCTTTGATTTGAATATTTGCAAAGAAAGCGATTTGTTTTTATACAATAAATATCATCAGTATAAAAATGTCTTCTGAGCAAAAATATTCCCAGGTCAGCTGATGTGTCACTTATTTAAGCAATACATAATGCTGGACCTTTTCAGTAAAATATTTTTGTGGGTCTTTGGGTTTTTGTTGTAATGGTGTTTAATCTAGATAAAACATACTCATGATTGCTGAATCTAGGCATTAAAAAAATGCACATAGTCCTTGGCTTAAATTGGCATCCTTAAGTTAAGGAATTGAGGTTTAAACGCTGGAGGGTGAGTGGTACCAAAGTGTCATGCATTTGATCATCAGTAATGCAACAAAATTTGAGAATGCTTGCATGGTCTGATTTACAGTACTCATCTGGCTTAGACCACTAGAGGGTGAAGCAGAGAAGAGGAGAAAAACTGCCAAAGATGTTATAGGTCGAAATGATAAGCCCTGAATTTGAAAATTGTCTTGAGAATAGATTCAACTAATTATTTGCCAATAGGCTTGTGACCCTTCCAACTCTATGTTGCCTTTGGGAAAATCCTAAGAAAGCACTTTGGGAAAATCCTAAGAAAGCACACTGTGCAGCCCACACTGAGAATCAATTTCAGGGTCACCAGCCAGAGGGAAATGCAAATCAAAGCTGGATGATAAGCCTGGCCTTTATTTTTCATTAAAACTGACTATGTAAGTGTTCGGACAAACATATGGACTCTCACCCTGTTTTAATTTTATACTCTTGAGGCTAGCAACAAATCTCAGCTAAGGTACAAATGATGAATCTTTTGAAGGACTCTTCAGAGGAGACAGGAAAGTATGGCATCTTGAGGCAGAAGACCAGGCCCTTCTCAGACCACCATGTCCAATAAACAACTGTATGCTCCACCCCTCCACATTATTCCAGCAGCCACTTTGGCTGCCAGAAGCAAAATCAAAAAGGAAGACCAATGTCAGCTCTCCCACCTTGTCGAATGATGGTGGTTGGTTCCCCGCCATGCAGACTGGCTCTCCCAATGGAAGGTTCGACAATGTCAGTCCAGTAAACCATCTTGTCCACACAGTCGAAAGCAAGTCCAACGATCACTTTATCCTGTAAGTAAACAGCAGTGGTGAAAATGGTTTACCCACAAGCATCTGAGTAACTAAAGGTGTTGAGAATCTTTTCACATGCTTATGGGCATTTGAATATCTTTTTTAAATGCAGTGTCTTCAAGTCTTTTGCCCATTTTAATATTTTTATCATTGAGTTGTGGGAGCTCTTCATATATTTCACAAAAAACCTTATGTGTATGTATCGAGTTTGTCGCTTGCCTTTTAATTTTCTTAATAGTGTTTCTGAAGAACCAAAGCCTTAATTTTAATGAAATCCAATTTTTTTTTATGGCTGATACTTTTTGCATATCGTCTAAGAAATCTTTGCCTACATGAAGATTATAAAGAATAATAAATAAAAGGCATAAAGACTAGAGAGGAAGAAATAAAACCATTTTGTTCCAAAATAGTATGATAGCTTATGAGGAAAATCCTAGAAATCAAGTAAACTATTATAACTAATCATTGAACTTAGCAAGGTTGCAGGATACTAGGTCAATATAAAATTGTATTTCTAAATACTAACAAAAACAAAACAAAAAAATGTTTACAATAGCATAAGAAACATACATTTTTTAGGAATATTCTTTAAATGTGCAAGATCTCTACACTGAATATTACAAAACACTGCGGACAGAAATTAAAGAATTCCAGTAGCATTTTTTGTTTTTGTAGAAATTGGCAAACTTATTCTAAAATATACATGGAAATGAAAAGAATCTAAAATAATCAAAATGATCTTGCAAAAGAACAAAGTTAGAGGAACTGCACTCCCTGATTTCAAGACTTTACTAAAAAGCTACAGTAATCCGGGCAATATGGCATTATCAAAGGATGGATGAACAGATCAGCAGAACACAATACAGAGCCCAGAAACAGACCCTCATATATTCTGTGCTTTGCAGAAAGATTCCAAGGTAATTCAATGGGGAAATTTGGTCTTTTTCAACGAATGGTGTTAGAATATCTGTAATAACATGGGGGTGGAGGAAGAACTTTAAGCCAACATCACATCATACACAAAATTTAAAAGCTGAAACTATAAAACTTCTAAAAGATTTCATAAGAAAATCTCTTCACAGCCTTCTGAAGCAAACTCTCCTGCCAGGCCAAGCTAGCATAAAGGCATTGAGAACGCTGCAAAGAACTCCGGATGATAAAACTGGTGCTTTAATATTTATTTTCTATATTGTTATTGTTATTAAGTATCTAGGCGGCTTCTGAAAATAACAAGAAAGCTCTCTGCACCTGTAAGGCAGGCAAAATAGTTCCTATCAGTGTAAGAAAAGTTCTAAGGTCCCATGTATAGTTAATTATTTCACTTGAGGGCATGCTCATCAGCTTCTCTGGCTGCCATTTTACGACTTTTCCTTCAGTAAACACACCCAGAGCCCTTTTCCAAGCACTGGACTCTTACAAAGGGGAAATAAAAAAAGGACCAGAGGAAGAAAAGTTGAATAAAAGTTGAATAATTATTTCGTATTTAATTTCAGTGTTATCAAAAACCTATGGACCAGCATACCCCTCCAAATAAAAAAGAGAAAAAGAAGAAAAAAAATTGTTAAAAAAAAAAATCTAGGGGGAGCCATTGGGAGTTTATGTGAAGAAACCAACCTCTCCTCCGAAGCAGCAAATGAATTATTTGCCAGTAATTCATTCAACCAGAATTTATTAGGCGCTCATCATAGATGGCAAAGTATGGTGATATTCAAACAAGGCTCACACCCTCATAAGAACACCAGGTAACCCAAATGACCCAAAGGGATTTGTCTTTACTACCCTCACTTCAAAATGTGATATACCAGGAAGTGCTGAGTGCTATGATGAAATAAGGCAGGAGAAGGAGAGGGACAGGTTGCTATTTGGATAGGGTGTCTGGGAAAGGCCTCTAAGAGGTGACGTTTCAGCAGAAATTTGAATGAAGTAAGGCACCGAGTCATGCAAGTGTCTAGGGTGAGAGAAATCTGCCCAGCGGGGACAGCAGGTGCAAAGGCCCTGAGCCAGTACCAGTCAGGCAGGCAGTGAGCTGGAGGCAGTGAGTGAGGGGGAGAGGGGTAGGAAGTGGGGTGGGAGAGGGAGCCAGAGGCCACCTTCTGAAGGTTTCGAGAACCATGAAATGGACCAGGTTTTATTATGAATGAAAAAGCAACCCAGGGTAGGGGGGTGGGGAGAGGGGAGACAGGAATCTTATGGAGGGTGGTTTACAAGAGGCTTTTGAAAACACTTTTATGCTGGTTTTGGTTTGTTTTCTGCTTTTTTTTTTTTTTTGCTTATGTTTCCTCCATGGTCAAAAAGAAGAAGGGGGTATGGCAGTGTGTGGCATTTGTGATCTGGAGATCAATATGGGAAGGCAACATAGGGAAAGCAGGAAATGCAGTGAAGGAGAGAAGGGAAGAAGAGAAGAAAATCTGGCTGCTGGGCATGTTGGAGATAAGATGGAACAAGCAATATTTTTACCTGGAAATGTCAAGGAGGCTCTGCTGCCCGCAGTAAAGAATGATAAGGATTTCTGCTGAACTCTCAGTTTTAAGAGCTGGACCACCCCTGCTCCTTCTCCTTCTTCACTCTTTAGGGGTGCCCCTGGCCCAGGGCTCTGGCAATGTGACCCAGTCCTGGCATCTGGGAGCAGGACTGATGTTTCGTTTCTTTGCATGGGGTTGGGATAGCACATAAAATGAAATGGCTTTCAGATATGTCCAACCTCTAGGCAACAGATAAAATTCCCGTCTTATGAAATGCTCCCTGGAAGTGTTTAAACGCCGTGCAGCCAAGCGTGTCACTGCCTCTGGGCAGATGTGAGGCTCCGGAGCTTGGGAGCTGCTGAAAGATGAGACGCTTCAGTTTAGCCACAGCAGCTCCCGTCGAGAGCTGGACAGCCAGGGCGGGGTCCCAGGGAATCCTGGTTCCAGGGATGGGGCGCCGGGGTTCCTGGTCTGACTACACCCTGCTCGTTTCTCCCGCTCATCTGAGGCAGGGGCTGTCATGAGCTACCATCAGCCAGAACTCACCGGGACATGAAGTAAGGTCTTGGCTTCCGTCTTCTTCATAGCGCTTCCCTCCAGGGGCAGGTGCTCGATTTTCCCAGTCTGGGCAAAGAGTAAGTGGGTCCCGGGCGGCAAGGGGATCACAGCAGTGGGAACTGAAGGTCCAGGGTGAATCGGGGGAGCCACGGTACTCAGACCTGGGCGACAGAAGATGCCAGTGAGTGAGGCCAGGGCTCAGCAGGAACACACGGATGCATGAGCATGGGTGTGGGCATGGCCGCTTGCACACCCACCCCCATCATGTGCAAACACCCCACGCCCACAGGTACGTGGACACACACACACACACCCACACCTGCACACACACACACAACCCAAGCATATGCACACACGCACACACACCCACACACGTGCATGTATGCACACACACGTACACACACAAGCTCACACTCCTTGGGTCACACCATCTTTATGGCACCGCAAACTTCACAGCCACAGTTTGCCCATTTAATACCTGGAAAGTATCAGGCAGAAAGTTCTCAGTCTATCCAAGGGCATTTGTGAAGATAACGCAGAGTGTAAGTTAAACATTAAAGGTAAAGTTAAAAAAAAAAAAAAAAAAAAAAAAGGCTTTGCTTCCTCTACATAGAAATAGCTTCACTATTCATGCAGGGCTCTGAATACTGGGGCCAAAGCAGCGAACCCAAACAACTGCAACAACGATGATGACAAGAGCTCTGACCTCGCATCCTAGGAGAAAGCTGATGAGCTTTTTAATACTAAAAGAGAGTATCAGAATGAATTTGCCCTACAGACACTGTCCCATGCGGTTGGAAGAATCTCAAACCCAATAAACAGGAACGTGCCCCCTTCTGGGTTTTCAAAAACAAACTGATGGTCAGGGGCTAATTCTCCTTCAGCTTTGGCGACACCATCCTGGGTCCTTGGCTCACCTGACAAGAGGAAAAAGTCCTAGGAGGGGACAGGCATGCAGGCCAAAGAGCACTGGACGGGTGTCAGGAAACCTGGGTTCTAAACCTGGCCCTGCCACTTGCTTGCACTTGTCTCTGCCATCCCTGAGATGTCCCAACAGTGAATATTCCCAAGCCGGGGCTTCCACTGCAGAGCACTCACCTGGGGCCCCACAGCACAGCCAGACTTTCTGCAACCCGTTACAGTATCAGTGTAGCGGGCCCACTGGGTATTCAGGCAAAACACATTTTTGCATGGAAAAGGAAGGAAGGAAATTGAAGATTTGGGACCAGGCAGAAAGTACCCACTGTGCCTTCAACGAAGAACTCGCAATGCCTCTGGCAGGCCCCTGGAGTTCCGGTCCCTGAGCCATGCCCAGTGCCAGCCCCAAGCGCAGCACTGCCCTCAACTTACAGGGGGGCCTCATCCCAGGCCTGGTCCTGGTGCCCTCGATCTCGCGGCCGGCCCGGTCCACGCACCAGCAGTAGCCAGTGCTGCCGTGGCACTGGGTGGGCAAATACTGTCCGTGCTCGTCACACTCGGGGACAAACAACCCCGGGGGCTGGGGCCGCTGCGGGTCTGCCACCCCCGCTGCCCTGAGGATGTGCTCGCGCTCGTGCTGACATCTGGTTTTCTCCACCTCTGCAAAGAGACAAGCAAGAGAAGAGACCATCAGCTGGGCTGTCCCTCAGGGCGCACTGGTCACGGGCTACATCTCACTTTGGACCAACGACAGCTGCTGCTTCAGTGCTGGCTTTCTATTCATTTTAATTTTTAAAATGTAAGACATCAATCTTACTGAATGGATTTAATTGTCAAGAGGATTATATTTACATTTTCTTTTCTCCCCCATACAATTCTTGTTCTTTTCTCACCCTTTTAAAAATTGAGGTGAGGTTCATGTAACAGAATTAACCATTTTGAAGTGAACAATTCAGCGGCATCTAGTGCATTCACAATGCTGGGCAACCACCATCTCTGTGTAGTTCCAAGAAATTTTCAACACCCCAAAAGGAAACCCCATATCCATTTCTCAGTTGCTCCCCAGCCCCTCTTCCCTCCAGCTCCTGGCAACCATCCATCTACACTATGTCTCTGTGGATTTACCTATTTGGATATTTCATATAAATGAGGCACTCAATATGTGACCATTTTGTATCTGGCTTCTTTCACTTACCATAATGTTACTGAGGGTCATCCATGGTGTAGCATGTATCACAATTTCATTCCTTTTTACAAAAATATCCCACTGTATGTATGCACCACCATTCATTTATCCATTCACCTTTTGATGGGCATCACTGGCATCACAAAGAACTTTCCCAACATTTAAGCCGCCAATCATTATAGCACTTCAGAGGAAGGAGAATATGCACATTCAAGAAATTCAACAAACTCTAAACAAAAGAAACCCCAATAGGTCCATACTGTGACATACTATAATCAAACTCACATGCAGCAAAGATAAAGAATCTGAAAGCCGCGCATGAGAGAAGCCACGTTTCATACGAGGGAGCCTCAATAAGACTAAGGGCTGATTTCTCATCAGAAACCATGGAGGCAAGAAGGCAGTGGGAAAACATGTTTTAAGTGCTGAAAGCAAAAAATTGGCAACTAAGAATTCTGCACCTGGAAAAACTGTCTTTCAAAAATGAGGGAGAGATTAAGACGTTCCCAGATAAACAAAGGAAGAGGGAATTTGTCACCACCTGACTGGCCCTACAAGACATGCCAAAGAAAGTTCTGCAGGTTGAAAAGGAAAGGACACTAGACAATAGATTGAAGCCATATGAAGAAATAAAGATCTAAGTTAATAACATGGGTAGATAGAAATGCCAACACTACATAGTATTTTTAGTTTCTAACTCCATTTTTTTTTTACTTCCTACAGGATCCAAAAAGCAAATGCATAAAATAGAATGATAAATCTGCGGTTTTAGACTCACAGTGTATAAATATGCCATTTCTGACAAGAACTACACAAAAATGAGACCATGCATAGAAACAGGAGCACGGTTTGTGTGCACTATTGAAGCTGGCACCTGAACAAACGAGATCGTTATAGATTTAGGATGTTAAATTTCAGCCCCATGGCAACTACAAAGAATATATCGGAATATATTTCATACCATTTCTCATAAAAACAGAAATTAGGGTACAGTTTTTGGGATAAGGTAAATAGGGGATTAATGTATCATGGGTATAGGTTTTCTGTTTGGGGAGAAGGGAAAGTTGTTTTTTTTTTAATTTAATTTAATTTAATTTTAAGTACCAAAAAAACACATAACAAACACAAACATTCCTATTTTGATCATTCCGTTCTATGTATACAATCAGTAATTCACAATATCATCACATAGTTGCATATTCATCACCACAATCATTTCTTGGAACATTGGCATCTATTCAGAAAAAGAAACAAAATGAAAACAGAAAAAAAAATTCATATATACTATACCCCTTACCCCTCCCTTGAATTGATCACTAGCATTTCAAACTATATGTATTTTAACACTCATTAGAAGGGAAAGTTTTAGAGTTGGCTGTATGGGGTTTGTATTATATTTGTTACTGTACAGTAAGTTTGAAAGTATTTCAAAATAAAAAGTTTCTTGTTTTTAAATAAAACAAAGACACAATGGAAGCTGGTGCAGGTACCACAGCACTGCAATTGTGATTAATCCCACTGAACGGTACGCTTGGGAGAGGCTGAGATGGGACACTTGTGCATGTGTTCCTACAGTTAAAAAAAAAAAAAGAGCAACTAAAGAGACAATGACAATTAAATGTAATATGTAGTACTGGACAGGATCTAACTAGGGAGGAGAAAAGGCTCAAAAGGATATGAAAAAATTGGAATACAGACTGTAAGCTTTAATAACAAAGTTAAATTTCTTGAACTTTGATAAACTGCACTTATGGTGGTTACATGAGTATCTTTGTTCTTAGGAAATGTACATAGAAGTTTTAAGTGTTCAAGTAGTATGTTGTATGCAACCTACACTCGTGTTCAGAAAAGAGATTGATGGATAGACAGTTAGATGGATTGACAGACAGATGGAATGACACTGAATGTGGCAGAATGTTAAAATTGGGGGACCTCTGCATCCGGAGGAACAGGATATTGTTGGAGTTGGCTGTATGGGGTTTGTATTATATTTGTTACTGTACTGTAAGTTTGAAAGTATTTCAAAATAAAAAGTTTCTTGTTTTTAAATAAAACAAAGACAAAAACCTAAGCAAGATGAAATAACAGAGACAAGGAAAGAAAAGGTCTTGATAAATGTAGGAGGATGGGAGAAGAGAGCCAGGAAATTTTAAAAGCAAGTTGAACTATTTTTAAATCCTTTACCAAAAGAACAGCGAGGAAGCTCTGTGAAAAAAAAAGCTGTCTGAGCCAGGCTTCTTCTAAAAGTTCAGAAAAACCAAATTTGCATAAAAATGAGAAACAGAAAAGAATGGAGGTCAAGTCTCATACGAAGTTACTATAAGAAAAAGGAGACTAGGGAGTAGAATACAGACAGTGAAAGCTGGCCAGATAGATGTGCCAAAAAACCCCAAGCCAGATGGGAACGGGTCAAGAACACATCAAAACTGTAACCTTATATTCCGAAATAAGCAAAAGACGTGAAGAAAATCATATAAGAGATGAAGGGAAAAGCTAAATTTGAAAAACTCAGAAATGAGGTGACAGAATTCAGGAAAGAAATAGAAATAAAAGAAAAAAATCATCTCAGAATGAAAGACTGAACTAGAAGGAACACAAAGGTGAACAAAAACAACAGATTATGCTTTTAAGAAAAACAGAACATGGAAATGAGGAAAATGTTCAAAACCAAAAACAAATGAGATGAAATGGATTTGAGACACAGGGACAAATATTAGAGCTAAGCAAGGTAGATTCAACATGTAAGATAGGGAGTCCTTAAAGAAATATGCCAAAGCAAGTAAAGAAAAATATTAAAAATTGTAATTAGGAAAACCATCCTGATATTAAAAAAATATGTGAAACCCACAAATTGCAAAAGCATGCTAGTAGAATTATTCTAATAATAATTTCTAGTGAAAATATTGGATTTTAAAGAGAAAGAAAAAAATCCTTTGAGCATGTAGGTCAAAAGGAGAAAAGTAGATTCAGATACCTTTTTTCCATTGGAGTTTTGATAGTCATGCTTTATGTCAGCAGAATATTTAAGAAAAGAGATATGGATGCAATTTGGAAGAGGTTCAGGAAAAATCCTGCAGTCGTGAATTTGAATTGGAAATATCAATACAAACTCACAGGGCGTTCCCAGCTCTGTACTTATACTGTGGGCATGCAATACCATTGCCCACTAAAAGAAACAAGGGCTCCTTGGGGAAATGGCTTGCTCCATTCTGAGGGCAGGAAACACAGAACCTGAGCCTAGAACATCTTGTCATACCTGGAAGCAAGGAAACGATCAAAGATCATAAAGTCACGCCAGAAGGGCCAGCAGTTGCCTGGACGAGGCTCCTGTGGGTCAAAGATAGGACTCTGAGCTACAATAAGAATAATCATCATCACTGATGGTATCCGTGAGTTTGTAATGACATTAAGAAACTAATCAGTCACCGCAGTGGTTGATGAGAAATCAGTGTGTTATCTTGACAAACTTGTAAATAAAGGCAAAGATCCAAGTATTTAGCCAACCTTTCCTGTGTGAAATATACTCTCAGGCAACAAAAGAACAGATGAGGGGAAGCATTTTTATAAAAGTATTTCAACTAACAAATGAAAAAAAAAAGCAACAAGATAATGGAATTGGATCATTATTTTGTCATCCCATAGAAATGAACGAACCTAGGCAACTAATTATGAGGGAGAAATGATAGGATATCACCATTTGCCATTCCCTAGAAATAAAAAATGTTGGTAGTAATCATAAGTAGCTTCAAACATCACGAGAAAATGAGGCAAGCAGACATTATGTGCTCTTGATGAAAGATCATAATACCGCCTATAACTTGCAGAAAGGGTTTAATCTGAGTCTGTTAAGCCTCCGGACTCAGTTGCCAGTTTATGGGCAAAAAGGGGACAATGGTGTATGCTGCACTTAACCGTGTGTGCAATCAGTAAATGCCAGAACGTGAGAAACTCTACAGCTCAAAAATTTTGGGTTATTCAATAGATACACTGCAAGGAAAAGAAAGGGATGGGAGAGGGGACTGAGGATGGAAAAATGAGCAAGATTAAACCTATAGTGCCTAAGAAAGCACACGTGTGATAAAACTATAAAGAAATTCAAGGGAGTGATCACAAAAGTCAGGTTAATGGTTCCTTTTGGAGAGAGAAAGGGGGCTATGACACGAACAGAGCAGCTTCTGGGGCTGCTATTAAGTTCTAGTTCCTTATCCCATGCTGTGGTTACAAGGGTGTTTGCCTTAGGGCAGGGGCTATACTCTAGTTTTATGTTTTTTGTATCTATGTTTTATTTTACAATAAAAAAGGTAGCAAAAAAGAAAATGGGAGAAGAGGAAGTGGAAGCAACATCTCTAGACAACTCTTAACAAAACCACAAAGGGGAGCAGAGAAACAGAATGGCGGTGAGAGAGGGATGTAGGGTCAAGGGAAGGTTGCATTTTTGTTTGTCTCTTAATTGAGAACTATCACAGCTGCTTTTGGAGTTATTCAGAAAGGGCGAGCAGGCAAGTTAGGAGCAGTAACTGAAGGAGTGGCAATTTTAACTCAGGAAAACAACAATCTGGCACATTAAATTAATGTTGCTTGAAATTTTATGATTTAATAATTTTGTTTGTATTTCATTGGTAAAATTGGCTTGATTTCATAGTTATAAAAGAAGTTAACTAGTTTTATCTATAATAAAAATAATCTAAGACAACACAGGAGGCCTTAAGCATGTTGTTGTTTTTAAAAGGTCTACATATTACTCAATTTTGAGAAAAACTACTATGGAAAATTCTTTCTTTTAAATAAAGAGCTCAAGAAAAATTTTTTTTAACTAAGTAATTATTCAGGCCTCACATTCCTTACTTATAAAACAGTGGAGATGAACGAGAGCATTTCTAGAACCTTTTTCCATCTCTAATCAAGAAATTCAAGTTTTTCCACACTAGGTTTGCTTGAAACAAAGCACAAACTATAACACAAAAAAACAGAAGCATAACCAACATAAGCCTAATACCCTCAATCACTCCTCGGTTTTCTTTCTCCGTAAGTTGTATTATCCTGAGTATTTTCATCTCCCTCTGTAGCCCTACTTTCTGAACTCTTTAATTATCTTTCTCTCTAAGACATCCCACGCAAAACTAGATCAAGTACAATGGTGTGTGTAACCAGTGCCAAGTGTAAGGAGACGTTATCAGACACATGGAGCTTGGTATTTGCCCTTAAGAACTAGGCTTTACATCTCTAGCCCGGCACTTTTTATACCCCTCTTTGATCCTCTCATACGCTCCCCTAAGGCACAAAATCTAGCCCGTGAACCTCCCTCAGAAGCTTCCAGTAAAGATCAGTCCCTAGGAGAGCAGGCCAAGATGGCAACCGGTGACCGCCGCCTCCGGGTATTCACACACGTGTGCAGTTCCCTCTCACACCATCAAAGGACTGGTGTGTAACAGTACACCACTGAAGGATACACCAGTGTGTCGATTCCCGGGTTGGGCTTCTGGCTTGGGCTTGCTCTGGAGGAAGCCAGCTGCCACGCCTTGAAGACACGTAGGCAGTCGTGTGGGGACACCCAGCTTGGCCCTCAGTCCGACAGCCTGCCAACCACAGGTGGGTCCTTCAGCCCCAGGGGCTCCTCCAGGAAGACCAGAGCACCCCTGATGTCTTGAAAGGAAACCTCATGAGAGACCCTGAACCAGCACCACTCGGCTAAGCCACTCCTGAATTTCTCACCCACAGAACAGTGAGAAAATAAATGCTTACTGTTTTCGGCTGCTAAGTTTGGGATAATTTGTCATGCTACAACAGATATCGAATATAGTGGCTTTCAAATGCTCTATGACCTGCTGAAAGAAGTACATTTTCTTCAGCAACTCAGTACACCCGTGTGCACTTGCACAGAAAACACACCCATGCATATGTTCAAGCACTGTTCCACGAAACAACACTACATACGAAGCACTCTGCTATATTCTTGATTATTGTTTCCTATTTCATTCTGTTCCACTTAAAAGAAAATGATAACAGTGATCCATTAAATTCGTTTTACAATCATACATGGGCTATGAGAGGAGGGCAGGAGAGAAGGAGAACAAATCATGATCTCTTCTGTTTTGCCTGTCATTGCCTGATATTGTGGAAGCCATGACTTTGACTTCAAAGTCAGTTTAATTTTGTGTTTCAAACTGTTCCCTTCTGTATAGAAGAGGTGCCAAATAAGTGCTGATTGTCTGATCCTGCAGCTCATTATGACTGGCAGTAAGGATTCCAGATGATGCCCTGCTTTATTTTTCTCTCTGTAATGTTTAATAAAATATTTTAGTCAAATAAAATTAGGAAAATATAATAAAAAATCTTTGTCTTCCCATTCCAGCTGAAAAAATAAAACATTAGTAATACACATGCAGCCCCTGTGCACTCTCTCCTCAATTCCAATCCTCTCTGCACAGAGGTCATCTCTATTCTTGAGTTTCTGTTTCTGATTCCCATATGTGCATTTTATAGTTTTCTTACATAGGCATATACATATGTAGGCTTATTTTCACAAAGGTTTAAATTTCATATAAATGGTATCATACTGTATATACTGTTTTGTAACTTTTATTTTGCGTGACATTGTCTTTGAGATTTATCCATTAATTCGAATTCATTCATTTTAATTGCTGTATATCATTTCATTCTGTGTATGTATCAAAAGCCAATTATCCATTCTTCCCATGCAAAGTCGTTTCTATTTTTTTCTATTACTAGCAATACTCAGCAAACATTCTTACACATTTCTAGTTTGCATTCTTTTGTGGATATGTAAGTAGATTTGGAATTTGAGGGAACAGAGTTAAATACGTAAACAATCCTTACAAACAGCTCTTATTGGTTTTATCTTTGTCCCATCTTTATATCTCAGTTTACAGGTCTGGATTTGTTTCTGTTTAGCAAACAGAACCTTAAAGAGGGGGCAAGGAGTCAGGTTAAGAAAATGAAAAACAAAAAATGAAACATCTGCTTCTTTTTGAACTAGAGACCTGAAACAAGCCTAAGGAAACAATGAATTTTAGTCATTTTTAAATAACTGTTGGAATATCTTGACTCAAATGAACATTAACTCTTCTCTTCGTAACCTGCCTATCAGAATCTATGGGCAGCATTACAGTTTTTATCCATAATTTCAGGAGCAAAAGGTTGGCCCTGCCTGGGTTCATCTAAGCTAGGTTTGGCAAATGTTTTCTGAAAAGGGCCAAATTGTAAGTATTTTTAGGCTCGGTAGGCCTTATAGTCTCTGTTGTAATTACTCGCTCTGCACAGACAGCATGTGCATAGATGAACATGACAGCGTTCCAATAAAACTTCATTTACAGAAATAGGCAGTGGGCTGGATTTGGCCTGCAAGTTATAGTCTACTGGTCCTCATCAAAGAAGAAGAAAATTTATGCCAGCAATATGTAATGCTATACCTCGAACTTCAAACTTTAATCTGATATCTTTCTCTCTTTAGGTCAGCAACAATTCTAAAAACTGTTAACAGCAAGTCCTGGTGAGAATACAGATAAGAAAATACTTCGTGTACTGCTGATAGGTGGGTGTGGAAACTGGTGCTCTCACTCATTTCTTCAACAGCTATAAACATCTGTAAACCCCATCCCGTACCACATAAACTTCTGAGTACTGGGGACAAAACAATAAAACGCATATACACCCTGTCCTCAAGGCACTCATAGGATAATGAAGGGGACAGTATTGTAAAAAGTTATTAACTTTTTAAAAAGTTGTGAAATGAAACTTTCTATCAATGTCTTATTGAAAACATTTATAGTGGCATGAGTATATCTAGCCAACAAGAGCATCAATAATTAAAAATAACACTATTGACAAACTCCAGTGTCAAACATATTCTTAACCTCACGTCAGAATAGTGTGTGGTTTGGAAGCCTGAATACTGATTTGGCAGCCATCTAACAGTCTTCAACGTGAATCTTAGCTCTTATTCTTAGTTCTGCACTTACCATCTGCAGAACCTTGAACATGCCTCTATCTTTTTAAGTTTTAGCGCCCTCCTGTATAAATGGAGATAGTAATACTTACCTTAAAAAGATGTTAAGAGTATGACAGGAAATAGTGTGTGTAAAGCACCTAGCACATAATAGGTTCTACATAAACAGCAGCCATTTATGCTCATTTATTCAACAGCATTTATGGAGTGCCTCCCTTGTCCCTGGACTCATCCTAAGTGCTGTCCTATAGCTATCATTATTCTTATGATCTACTGTGATACCATTTAAGTCTCTAGTCAGCAGACAACTTCACAAGTTGCAGAGCCCAGGTCAGGTCTGGGTAATATAGAGAATTCTGTAGAATCCTCAGTCTGGTGGCCCTTCACCTCTGCCCCCCACCCCCCAACCCCATTCTACCCTCCATGACTCTAGGGAATCAGTTCTTACCCAGCACTATTTGCTCAAATTACAACCCCGTTAAGGATGATTAGGCTTCAGGATGCCAGCACAGTTATGATCCACGTGAACCCCCGGAATTGGGCGGTGCACAAACTGTGTAACTCTACATTGCAGCCTTATGTTCTTGTCTCCTGTCTTGACCACCCTTAGAACTCTTCCAGGAGCCTCCAACTTCCCCCATCTTACCTTCTCTCCCAGGGCCACATATGCAGGACACATGGATTTGGCAATGGGCTACCAACTTCAGACCTTCCCTACACCTCACCTCCAGGCACACACCGGAAGCCATCTCCCTGGTAACCAGACTTGCACTGGCACGTGAAAGAGCCTGGAGTGTTGTAGCAGAAGGCGTTAGGGTGACATCGGCTTGGCTGGCACTCATCCACATCTGCAAAACAGCAACCAGGCCCAGTTGAGGCTTCTTCTGGAATTCATAGTTTACAAATAATTTAAGTCATGTGCTCAACTCCATTGGAATATGATCTGGGAATAGTGGGTTTAAACTCACTAAACGTAATTATCAAAACAGTAGCTCCCTGATTTCTAGTTACTGCATGTGATGGTAATTTTTTTTCCTGAAAACACAAGTTTGCAAGAGAAAAAAAGAGAGGATTCTTTTGAATTATAAAGTGGTCCCTTCCTTCATAAAGGAAAGCTTCAAAATGTTTCTTTGCAAAGGTGTATCTGAGTATTTGGAGATTATTAACTGCATGATTGGAAAGCCTCAGAGATAAGAGAAAATTCACATGTTCAATAAGGAAGTAAAAGGATCTCAGAAATTATCATCTATCTTAGAAAAAGGTTAGACTTTTCAGAAATATTCCATTGCATACTGCTTAGTAGTTGTGCAAATCAGGACACCTGGGGGAACATGTTCACAGGTTATCTTACCTAAAATTAACTTTAGGAGCACCAGGCAGCCTATACTGAGCTGATCTGAGATCTGAACGTTTCTCTGCAATCATTGAATCAATAATAGAACTTTGCTGTTTTGGAGGAGAAGGTTAGAGTGGGCCAACTGAATGACTCTGGTTTTGGCGTGACTATACTATCTTAATAAGCAAGAAGCTGGAATTTAAATTCCACGCATCCAAGGATTATTTCTCTTTTCATGAGCGATAAATAATATCCTCAGTTCCTAGTAGAGAGCAGGTGTCAGACTGGTGCCTAAATAAGTCACAATGGGAGCAGCCTCCAAAATGAAGTGCAAAGTTCAAACGACTAGACAGATGTAAGAGGCACCCCATTCTCCCAGCGGAGTTAAAACAGTAATTCTTTCTTATAGTTGGGTGTGATCTGATAAGGAACAGATGATAGGTGCCACATGGGGAGCTTTTTCAGGTTAGTTCCTTGGTAAAGAGAGAGAAAAATCTGAATGACCACACACCTCGGCAAGCTCGGCCGTCCCCGGAGAAGCCCGGCAAACAGGAGCAGGTGTAGGAGGAGCCCCCCGTGTAGACACACTGGGCCCGCTGGGGTATGTCGCAGTCATGGAGGCCTGTTGTGCAGTAGTCAATGGGCTGCTGGTCCACAACGGCTTCAGAACAAAAGAGGGATGCACAATGTGTGAAAGAAACTCACCCAGACCCTTCTAAGCTCCCTCCACACCAATAGCATACTCCACCAGGGCTGGATAAGAGGGGCAATGCCTGAACCTTAGACCTCAGGCTTCAACCCCTGCTCGCTGATGGGCTTCGGGTTTCACCCTGTTTCCTTCCACCTGGGTTCTGCCTCTGACCAGTCTTTGTAGACTAGCACAGCAGGTGGTCATCCAGCCTGGCTTTCAACTCGGTTTCACTCCAGGGCTCCGTCTCAGGTCACTCTCCATTACAGGTCCCCCAAACAGGTCCTGGGGACCCAACTCTTCCTTATTCTGGATGGGGAATTAGAACATCTGTGGATGCTCGCACATCTGTGCACATACTTCCTGTAGCAACTCTGCTGGTAGAGAGTTGGGAGCTAAGGTTTTGAGGCCTCAGCATGGTACCTTCTAGCCTTTGCCTACTCTGAGCAGGTGGGAGACTCACTGCAAGTGCCTAAGTCAAAATCACCCACTTCCCACAAAGGAAAAAGAAAGATACTTTTCCATAGCAGTGAGAATGGCTGCTGGAAAGGATGTAGGTCTTTGGGGCAGGCAGCCCTGGATTTATGCTACATACTCATGTCAATCATACAGCCTTGGATGAATCATATAACTTCCTGGAGCCTCACATTCCTCACCTGAAGACAGGAATTATTTCCAGTATGCTAGGTCTGGGGGGGGGGGGGGGGGGGGGGGGACGGGAGGTACCCAATGGATGGGGGCTATTGTTTTTTAAAGGGTCCTGATGATAGAATTCATAAAATGAAGACTTAGGAAGCAGGCAAATGACACAAGAGGCCAGCCAGTAGTACCCCATCAAGGATTAAATCTGGAGGGTGATTCCCACTGACAGGTTCAGGCACCCTGGGGTTGCTAAGGCACCATGAAGCTTCAAGTTTTTAGTAAAGCACTAAGAGCCAGGACTGAGCACCACTCCTTGCAACATCAGAACAGGATCTTTTCCTTCCAGGAGGTCTTAAGTATTTGGGTTTTCACAGATGCATGAGGGCTCCTTGTCTTCCTCTTTAATGAGTCTTCTGAAGATTAGTTCAATCTTATCTTGCCTCAAATGCTTTGAGAGAAAAGAGTGCGATCTCTTGAGACTCTTGGGGGATTGGTAAAGATGAGGATACTCTTCAAAGGTCTGTGCCAAATGAAGAGGTCAGCAAAGTGTTGGAGGGCAGAGGCCTGGCCTGTGAACTTAGCAGCTTAGGTTCCTGAAGTCAACAATGTTAACTAACACCTATAGGGAAGATATCATCAAACCAAATTTTCTGGGCCAAAAGGTGGTCAGATTTTAAATTGCTACAAGTGATCCAAATGTGCGTAAAAAACTCCAGCTGGAAAATAGTAACCCAGAATGTACCTAAACAAGCCAAGAATACATACTTCTCTCCTTGGACCCCCTCTCTACTATCTACTCCCTCACTTGAAACCATTTTTAATGCTCTTATTTTCTCTAGGGTCCCCCTTTCTCCCAATACTTCAGCTAGCAAACTGTGAACAGGAACATTCTCAAAGAATTGGGACAAAAGAAAGAGTGAAAATATTCCATTCCTTATTGTGGACATAATAAGGAAATGAGTAACACTCTTATGTCCCTTTCTGTGTCTCTAACGCCAAACATTTAAGTAATTCCTGGCTCATATATTACCTTTATAAATGGTGTTTGCACAGAGCCTCTTAATTACAGAGTGGGCTCTAACTGTAAGTGAGTTTTGGTCTTAACTTCCCCAGGCTTTACCTTCCTACTGAACCTTCATTTTCACATATGTGTTTCTGTAATTCTCAAATCATTTACAGAAAAAAAGCAGTTTATAATTTCATTTTAAAATCATGTTTTCCTTTATGCCAGACTGTTAATGCTAAAGCTATTTTATTCTTATAGAGGCTGAAAACGTCAGCTCTGCAATTGGTTTAGTTTTGCCTCAGTAATTTAAAAAATAAAACAAAGCCTTTTAAAACTAATGTCTTCACATTAATTAAAAGGAAAATATTTCCTAAAGGCTCTTTATGGTCACTGCATCCTCCATAGGCCTGATAGGTTTACTCCAATCCTTACACAAGTGGAGTTTCTAAATCTAGTTGATGATGGTTCACCCAAAAACTTAACTCCTGTAGGGAAGGTATCTGTACTGGTTTGAAAGTATTGTGTACCCCAGAAAAGCCAAGTCCTTTAATCCTGATTCAATATTGTCTGTTGGAAACCTTTAATTAGAGTGTTTTCCTGGAGACTGACCCACTCAATCATGGATGTGACCCTTTGATTAGATTATTCCATGGAGATGTGACTGCCCACTCAAGGTGGATCTTGATTAGTTTACTGGAGTCATTTAAAAGGGGAAACATTTTGGAGAAAACACAGTTGCTTGAAAGTCAACAGACATGCAGACATCTGGAGATGCTTAGAGTGCCAATAAAAGAGAGCAGATGCCTAGACAGAGATGTTTGGAGATGCAGAACCCCTCAGGCACGAGATGCTCAACAAGCCAGAATCCAGGGTTGTGTCCCAGAGGAGTTAAGTGGAGGCCCACAGATGCTTAGAGAGGAAAATCTTGCATCGAAAGCTGGAAGCAACAGAACCAGTAACAAGGACCAACAGATACCAGCCATGTGCCTTCCCAGCTGACAGAGGTATTCCACACCATTGGCTTTTCTTGAGTCAAGGTATCTTTCTCTGAATGCCTAAGTGTGGACATTTATGGCCTTAGAATTGTAAACTTGTAACTTAATAAATTCCCTTTTAAAAAGCTCTTCCATTTCTGGTATATTGCATTTCCACAGCACTGACAAACTAAAACAGATTTTCATACCAGCGAGGTGGGATGCTGTGGTTTGCAAATAGCAAACATGTTGGAATGGCTTTTTAAGTGGATAAGGGGAAGATTCTGGAAAAATTGTGAGAAGCTTCATAGAGAAAATCTAGAATGCTTTGAAGAGACTATTGGTAGAAATGTGGACTCTAAAGATACCTCTGATGCGGCTTTAGACAGAAATGATGTGTCATTGCAAACCGGAAGGAGATCCTTGTCTTAAAGTGGCAGAGAACTTGGAAAAATTGTGTACTGCTGTCGGACGGAAGTTAGAATTTAAAGGTGATGACCCTGTATAATTAGCTGAGGAAATTCCCAAACCAAATGTGGAAAATGCAGCCTGGCTGCTCCTGGCAGATTATAGTAAAATGTGAGAGGAAAGGGATAAGTTGACAACTGAACTATTGAGTACAAAGAAACCAGAAATGGATGGTCTAGAAAATTCTGAGCTTACAAAAAGGGAGAACCCAGAGAATAGTGCCCCACGTGAGGATTTAACCAAACATGGAAGCGGTCAGCCATTTCAGAAAAAGGAAGGATTGGAGATGGACGTATCCAGAAAAGATATATGGAAAGTCCTATTGTCTGATGGCTTTGATCCCTGTATATTACATGGAAAATTAACAAATTTTTTGTGAGATTGTATAAATGGAACTACTGCCAGTCTGGATAAAAGAGCCAGAGAGAGACAGATTGAATGAAAAATGTCTTCAAAGGCAGAACCATGGAGGCTAAGATCTGAAGCCAAGAAGTCTTAGGCCAGGATCTACCTATGCATGTGGAAAGGTGAGTCTGCCTTGGAGGTCTTCTGCCTCGATGTTCACAAAGAGTTTCGGTGCCCGAGGCCTTGGAGAGGGTAGAATATGTAAACTGGGGATTGGGGGTAGCATGGCAATCACCCCATTGTTCTGGAGAGGTCCCCATGCTACCCCAATGCTTGGAGAGGGTGGAGCTGAGAAAGGTGGTCCTCCTATGTTCTCCGATGTTGCAATCCTCACCCCAGTGTTTGGAGAGAACAGGGCAGCTGTGGAGGTTCTTGGAAAGGATAGGACTGCCACTCTGTGAAGGCCCGAGGATAAATGACTCTCAGACTTCGAAATCTGATGCAGTTTTCCCTGCAGGTTTTTGGAACTGTTTGGGTCCATGAGCCCTGTTTACCTTTCAATTTCTCCCTATGAAAATGGGAACATGTATCCTATGACTGTTTCTCCTTTGTGTATTAGAAACAGATAACTTGTTCCGAGTTTTACAGGTCAACAGCCAGCAAAGAGTTTTTTTTTTTGCCTTAGGACAGACCATGCCCGAAACTGACTTTGATGAGATTTTGTACTGTTTCTGACTTTGTATTGCATTTGTATTATTACTGAAAGAGTTGAAGGCCATTTTGATATTCTGATGGAATGAATGTATTTCGTGTATGGAAAAGATATGTGTTTTTTGTGGTCCAGAAGGTAGAATGTGCTGGTTTGAAAGTGTTGTGTACCCCAGAAAAGCCATGTCCTTTAATCCTGATTCAATATTATAGAGTGGAAACCTTTGATTAGATTGTTTTCCTGGAGACTGATCCACTCGATTATGGATGCTACCTTTTGATTAGATTACTCCATGAAGATGTGACTCCACCCATTCAAGGTGGACCTTGATTAGTTTACTGGAGTCCTTTAAAAGGGGAAACATTTTGGAGAAAATACAGTTGCTTGAAAGCTGACAGAGATGGAAACATTTGGAGATGTTTGGAGTGCCAACAGAGAGAGCAGGTGCCTAGACAGGATGCCTGGAGATGCAGAACCCCTCAGATATCACCTTGTGCCTCCCCATGAGATGCTAAGCAAGCCAGAACTCAGAGTTGTGTCCCAGAGAAGCTAAGTGAAGGCCTACAGATGCTTAGAGAGGAAACCGCTGGCATCAGAAGCTGGAAGGAACAGAACTGGGAACAAGGACCAGCAGATGCCAGCCATGTGCCTTCCTAGCTGAAAGAGGTATTCCACGCCATTGGCCTTTCTTGAGTCAAGGTATCTTTCTCTGGATGCTAAGTTTGGGCATTTTAATGGCCTTAACACTTAGCCTCAGTTACTGTAAACTTGTAACTTAATAAATTCCATTTTCAAAAACCATTCCAGGGCAGGCAATGGTGGCTCAGTGGCAGAGTTCTCGCCTGCCGTGCTGGAGACCCAGGTTTGATTCCCAGCACTGACAAACTAAAACAGTAACTTCAAACCATGTCTTCTGGGCCAAAGGATGGTCAGATTTTCAATTGTTACAAGTGGTCCAAATGTGGATAAAAAAATTCTGGCTAGAAAACAGTAACCCAGAATATTTTTTAAAACCAGGATGCAGTCAGTGACCCCATCAATATGGAACAGAAGTGGCTGCTCCAACAACCTAATGGAGACCTAACAGACCAGAGGGGGCATGATACTTGCAGCAGTGTTTCTCTCAAAGGCCCCTAACCTTGCCAGGTGGTAACTGACCTACAACACAACTCCTGGCCCTGCCCATCCAATCTTAGGGAAGCTGCAGGTTTGGAACAGAGGAGAAAAGGTCTGGAAAGGAAAGAACACTGGGCTCAAAATGACAACTAAAATCCATACGTTGGGATTTAACTTTTCCAGTCCCTTCATTTCTAGAGAGAACCCTGGAAAAGCAGTGTGCAGCCTTGAGATGGGGTCCACCTGGCAGCAGCCCTTGCTAGACTCACATGCAGTCAGGTCAGGGCTGGGAAGGGGGAGGGAAGGAGGACATTTTGAGAAGAAACACAAACTAAAGGAAAGAAGTCACTTATAAGAGGAGGAAAGGTAGAGTATAAAGAGTTCTAAAGAAGTAGTTTTATACAACCTCTAGTTATATTTAATTCTGAAAATAAGATAGATGCATTAAAACAACTCTTCTGAACAATATGACTGGCAAGGAGAACATGAATCTTGGGTAGGCCAAGCCTAGCGGGCTTTACTTCAGTATTTTGCCTAACACTGGCCCTATTCCTGCCTCAGTGAGGGATAAGTAGGGCCTATAGTTTTGCCACGTGATGATTCAGAGGCTTTATGGGCCCCAGAAGAGATCATGTTCTTAAAGCTAATCCATTCCTGTGGATGTAGACCTACTGTGGGTGAGGTTTTTGATTAAGGTATTAAGAGCCCCAGGTGGGTCTTAATCCTCTTATTGGAGTCCTAAGAGAAGGAAATTCAGAGAAAGACACAGAGAGGAAAACAGAGAAGCTGAAAGAGAAAGCCACAGAAACAGAGAGGAAGCCACTGAAGCCAGAAAGCGGAAGCAATGAAACCTAGAAGAGAAGGGAGGGACCAGCAGATGCCGCCATGTGTCTTGCCACGTGACAGAGGAGTCCTGGATTACCTGCATCCTGTCTTCAGGGAGAAGGTATCATCTTGAGGATGCCTCGATTTGGACATTTTATAAGGCCTCAGAACTGTAAGCTTGTAAACTAATAAACCCCCATTGTGGTATCTGCATTTCAGCAGCTTTAGCAAAACGAAAACACCCCATATTCTATATATCGAGCCATGTAGCATAGGTCTGTGTCCACTCAGAGGGGGCATCTGTGTCTTCACACAATGGTGACTTACTGGCAAGCCAAGGCCTGTCTTTCCTTTACACAAATATAATTTGCATGTTCAGATTAACTGTGAAAGTTTACCTCCCATCGAAAAGAGAAAGCCACAGGTTTTTGGAAAATGCCAAATATGGAAAGTCACAAAACAGGCCTGCCATCAGAAATAACAATCCCCATGACAAGGTAATGACATCTGGCAAGCCCCCAGGCCCTGGATGAGTCCTCAGCAACAAGGGCTGGTGGGACACAGAGCCAGCCTCAAGCGTTAGGATTCTTTCCTCACCCCTCCCTACTCCAACCTGTCTCTGTGGTCTGCAAGAGACAAACCTTCCCAATCCAGGTTTCCAACCTAGGATAATGTTTTAACAAGGAATCCCAGGAGAGGGGATACTGACCGCTAAACTGTCCACCAGCAAGCCCAGAGTTATCTGCTTGAATGTATTAAGACAAGCTTGTTTTCACCATTAACCATCTCTCTACACAGTAAATCTGAAAGGAGGCTATTAACAGGGGTGAAGAGCCAAATGGGATGGAATTGTATGGGGTCGACATGCCATGGACAAATTAGGAAACCTCATGATATCAAGTCTCAGTAGAACTTAAGGATCATTCAGTGGTTTTCACACTTGCTCTTGAGCAATGGGACCTGAATGTCCAAACACAATCTTACTGGCTTCCCTAAGTCCTTCTCGACAGGCCCCCTGAGCACCTCTCCAAGGGCTCCAGGTACACAGTTTGAAAACCAGTGCTCCAATCCAGTTACCTCCGTTTACGGGCAAGGAATGGAGGTTCAGAAAGTTTAAGTGTCTTTCTCAATACACATATCCAGACAAAAAGTGGGTTAGAGATTACCAGGGGGCAGGGTTAATGGATGGTGGTGATTACACTTACAATATACATGTAATACACACATCGAACTTCACATTTAAAAATGGCTAACATGGCAAATTCTATAGTATATATCAGTTAAAACCATGAAATGTTTTCTTTAAAAAAATCAAACATTAGGGGGTAATGTAAGGGTAGTTCAGTGGTAGATTCTCACTTGCCATGCAGGAGACCCAGGTTCAATTCCTGGCCCGTATACTAAGCACCACCCCGCCAAAAAAATTCAATGAATGATGCTGCAATAACGGGATAGTCACATGGAAAAAGAATGAAATGTGCCCCCCACCATATAGTGTACACAAAAACCCCAAATATGTGGGAGGGGACATTTGCAACACCACCTACCTGCACTGTGCCCTGCCATTCTAGTGAGTGAGGGAATCAGGAAAAGCACTGGACCCAGAAATCCAGAGCAGGCAACCTATCCCGAGGACAACCCACTTCACACCCACCCACCCAGGACGGAGCTAAGTTACTGCAACATCAGCACCCCAGGGGTAAAGTAGCCACCATCCAAATTTAAAATGAAATGTAAGGCAAAGAGCTGCCACCCAAAGTCTACTTTCACGTCTCTTTCCCCTCGAAAAGCAGAGAAGGAAGTCAGGCCAAATATACAGAAACTGATGTTCACTATTGGGGAAAAAAAAAAAAAGGTTACTTTTGAAGAGCTGAAATCTCAACTCTGTGAAAAAACGAGCAGCCTGTGTAAGTGCGCAGATGTTTGGGTCACACTCCAAGTATGAGAACTGCCTGTTCCCTTCCGCCCCTATCAAACCACCTCACCCTGGGACCTCAGCAGCCTCATTCCAGCTTCAAGACAGAGCAAACAGAGAGCATGCTAGCGTTTAATAAACAAGAAGGGAGGGACAGAGAGATGGTTCACTGATACAGTACAAGAGGAATCTTTTCTGAAAAAATGTTGAGTTCAGATGTCGCATTCAGTATGCTGGCCTCCAGACCTGGAAATCTCCTAGAATCTTCAAATTTAAAATTCTTGGAACCAATAAGCCGAAGTGCAGCAGTAGGAAAAAGAGGGAAAATTCAGCCAATCTGGTTCGTTATGGTTGGCCCATCCTCTTCATCAAAATCATCACTGACCAAAAGCATAATTAACCTAATCACTAATCAATGGCATCAACTAACTTACTTCAGTAATGCTAAGATGTTATTCTGTTACTTATGACTTATAAAAATAAGATCCATAAATAGAATATCCCTAATTGGATTTTTTAGATTCAACCTAATGTGAGGAACTCAGGTAGAATTCAATCCCAGGCCGCTATTATGACACAAGTACCTGTAAGGGGGTCCTCTAAAGCAATTCCCAGGGCCACTCATTATAAGGAGAAACAAGTCTAAATGATTCAAGACCTATTAAAAAGTATAATAAAAAGAATTCAAAGGAGTTTTATGAGAAGTAAACATACTACAAAAGTTTGCAAGCCTGTTAAGATTAAACAGGTGAAGTGAAAACAGTATGGATTGTTCCTTGTACATCTGCATCTCCGTGTAGCTGGAGGACAGAGCCTAAGTCTCATTTATATTTGTAAACTGCCTTCTCCAAACCCAGAACCCAGCACCTTCTGTCTTAGCCCGGCTACTTGCCTGGGACAGTAACTTGCACAAAGAAGGTAGCATGCACCAAAGAAACGATGTTTTGAATTAGTAGGGAAAAGTTAGCTGGATGACTTACCCACACACGTTCCCTCGTCTGAAAACCGGTAGCCCTCCTCGCACTCACAGCGGAAGGTTCCTGGGTGATTATTGCAGATTGCGTGGCTCCCGCACACTGAGGGCTGTTCTGAACATTCATCAATATCTGCAGCGAATTGGAAAAAAAAAATTGCAGACTGTTACTTTAACCTCTACAACTTCACTGATTATAATAAAACAGAAAACATTTCTGCTCCGAGAATGGATCAATTTTAAAACAAATTTTCGTATATTCCGATATAGCGCTAAATATGATTTTTTTTTCTGCATATAACTTTAATTAGAAAGAGATTCCCAAGGACTTTTTCTTAAGTAGACATGTGCTTGGGTTCCCCATCCCAACTCCAGACTCAGTTGCTAGGCTGGGTCGCTAACATGTGTCACTAACATGTCAGAAGGATGGAGAGACAAATGTCTGGACTCCAATAAGTCTATATGCTACTGTTCAGAAATAATACATTTCACCAATTACTGTTACAAAAAGAAGTTGAACAATCTCAAACCTAATCATGAATTTTTAAATGTTATCTAGAGCTTAATGAACTAAAAGGAAAGCTATTATCGCCTAAGACTGTCAATTAACTAGTCAGGTTATGTCCTTTCATATGATGTACCATTGCCATCACCATGGGGTACAGCATGTACAGCAATAAATGAATGCACTGGAGTTGGACCTACCTAGATTAAAATCCTGCCTCCTTCAACTACTAGCTGTGTGATCGTAGGCAAGTTACTTTATGCAGCCTCAGTTTCCCCACTGGTAAATAAGCATACCATTACTCATGTGAGGGGTTCTGAGGATGACAGAAGATGGGTTTTGACCAGAAGACCACCTACCATGCTCAAGAAATTCTTCTATTATAATTATTAGAGATTTATCCTCTATCACCAGCCATGTTAATGGATTTGGCTGATTCTGGAAACATGGATGTCAAATGGTCACTAGGCGTTGGGGGCCAGTCTGTGGCTAAAACTACAGTGAAAGGGTGGTTGGATGAGACTAGAAACTGAGCAAACTTGTCACTACCCTGGGGCCACCTGTCCACTGATGGGCTACAACGAACACAGTCACAGAAGGGCTTTCCCATGAAAACCTCATACTGTACGCAGTGACTTCAGGAATTTCTAGAATTCTGAGGTACATGTGAGGGAAATTTTCTAATGGCTGAGACTACATAGCGCCCAATCCCACCTTTATGTGAGACAAAGCTGCTGATGACCAGTCTGGCCAGTCCCTTTACTGGTGAGACAAATGTCCTGTGGGCTCACTGGACTACATCGCACAAGACAAGCATTTCTCTGCTGGGCTGTGTTCCAGCAGCCTTGATTCTTGAAGAAGATTGTATAATGATATGGCTTTTACAATGTGACTGTGTGATCGTGAAAACCTCGTGTCTGATGCTCCTCATATCCAGGGTATGGACAGATGAGTGTAAAATATGGTTGGAGAATGAACAAACAATAGGGGGGACAAAGGTTAAAATAAACTGGATAGATGGAAATACTAGTGGTCAATGAGAGGGAGGAGTATGGGGTATGGTATGTATGAGTTTTTTCTTTTTTTTTAAATTTCTTTTTCTAGAGTGATGCAAATGTTCTGAAAAATGATCATGGTGACAGATGCACAACTATGTGATGATCTAGTGAGTCACTGATTGTAAACCATGTATGGAATGTTTGGATGTTAAGATTTAGCAATTAAATCAATTAAAAAAAAAAAGACAAGCATTTCTGTCATATCAGCCCCGTAATTTGTTCTGTACCAAGGCAAAAACCCAAAACCAAATGCTATTTAGCTTTTGGAAAGTATACCGAAATGTGCATTTCTGTGAAAAGTTTAAGATGCAAGGTCTCAAAGAAGAAGACTATGGTCAGGGACAGCCTGAGGGTTATGAAACAAAGGCCCTCCAAAAGTGGCTCCTTCCACAAGCTGGAACTGGAAGGAGACATTCAGCAAGTGCAAACTTCACAACTCCATCTACCAGCTGCTGCTCCAATGACATGGAGAATAAAGATCATTTCGGCTTCCCTATCTCTCATACCACAAATCTCAGAGCAAATTCCCAGCCCAGATGTTTTGGACACATTGCACAGACTGCAGGATTCAATAACTTCGACCTAACTGCCAAAGCACAATAGCATAGAACACTGGTTTTCCATCAAGGAGACAGAGCAAAATCACCAGGGGGACTTTTTCAAGTTCTGTTCCTTTCAGAAAGGATTTAAAGGGAAGCTGTGTTTTGCAAGAAGCTTTTTAGGTGATTAGGAGATTGCTTTTTCCCTCCAGCCCTACCTGCAGAACCATCCAAACAGACTCTCAGGGACCATGGGATGGAGTACCCTACTGCAACTGCCACCTCCAAGCAGGTCTACACATGAAAACCAGGCTGGAAGACACCTTTTCTTTAGAGACCAGCCCCTAGCAATTACTCCATTAATATTTTGTGGCCCTTGCAGTTTAGAAATTCTTTCTAAGATCTAATTTAAATCCTCCCTTCTGTAAATTAAGGCCAGGAATTTAATCCTTTCTATAGTAAAAATGGTGAATTGTTGATAACTGATTCTCAAAAAATAGCACAGTACCTGTTTGAAGATTATTATTATTATTATTATTATTATTCAATATCTGGTCAGCCTCTCCTCTGGGAAGAGGTTTCCTTGACCCATAAATTGCTCTCTACCCCAATAGGAAAACCACAAATGATTCTTATAATTACTGTTTCCTTTTTTACTTTCTTCAGAGTGGCTATTTTTCACATATTCAACCATGATGAATTTCTCCAATTTGTCCCTTTCATAAAGGACCAGCTCTTTGAGGAGAAGAGTCTCATTGCTGATTTGTTAAATACCTTACGTGGGTACTCAAAACAATACTCAATTAGATATTAACCAAATTATCTCTATAGTCCCCATTTGGAGAAATATACAGATTCCATTTTGCCAAGTACCAGAGCTCAGTGAGTCAATAGAAAATCTCCAAAATACCTTGGAGATTCACTCTCTGTTGTTTAACTGAGGCCAGTCTTTTTTGGACATCATATTTCATTAAACCAGTGCTTCACCTACTAAATTACATAGCCAAATCCTCATGGAAAGGATGAGCTCTCGCCCTCTTCTGTGGCATTTCCCACATGAAAATAATGCACGAAGTGATCTGCTTAATGCAATTTCTTATTGTCTCGGTGCATTAAATTTTGAGGCACGTTCTGGTGACCCAGAACAATAAATAGCCTGTCTGGGAAAATATCCACATTCCACAGGGCTAATATGCCAGAGCAAAGCCTAACAAGAGTTTTGCCCATATGCAACCATCTCTGTCTTCCTGCATAAGGTCTTTTGGGGATTTTCTATGATAGCAACAGATTACATACGGTCTGATGGATTGAAGGATTGTGATGCTCTCTTGCTATGACAAGCTCAGGTACCAAGAGCAGATATAAGGCAGAAGGTCACAATTGAGCAGCAGCAGGTTGGGGTATCTCCTGCTTTCTTAGTATTCAGCTGGATTATGAAGTTGAAATAAGGTGGCATACAGTCCTAGGGTGTGTGTGCCCCTCCCCTGCGAGACCTGTCCCCGTCTTTGTGGCCCTCAGAGGTTCTGCTCACACCAGGCAATGTCAGGTTGCCTCCAACTGGGCTATGCCAATTCAGTCATTCCAAACTGTAGGGTTCTTCTGGGAAACATTAGGAAATGCTGACGATTAGGGGTGAGTAGGAACTGTGTCTCCTCCCTGGTGACAGGTTATAAGGAAAGCAAGTCTCGTACCGAACTACGTCATATGCACAAAGTCACGAGCAGGCAGCCCAAACGATCAGACAACCTGCTCCTCTTATTTCAGGTGTTCCAGTGGGCACCTTGCATTAACGGTTCCTGCTAACCTTCACGTAAAATCAGTGGACCAAATCCTCCTTAACTGGTGTAAGGGGAGGGGGTTGGTTTCTCCATCTGAGGTACCGTTGACACTCACCAGATTCTTATACCCATTTCATGCAAGAGCGGAAGGGGCTGTTTGTCTTTCTAACCAAGCAATATATCTGTGCACCATTCATTTCACCTCAGAAACGTATTTCTAATATTCCTTATGTTACTTAGAGAGCCCTCTGATGCAGATTTAGGTAGCACTCCTGGAAGCATTTAATAGTCTTGCAGTAGCTACCTCTGGTGTATATCAGATTGAGTTGGGAAGCAAATATCTGCCCCTTGGGAATGTTTTAAAATTAAGTGACACTTATATAAGCATGTAAAACTCTCAAGCTTCCTACATGAAAGTATGTGAAATTAAATTATAATTAATAAAACAAGCATAACAAGAAGTCAGGGTCATGCAAATGCTCAAGTCAGAGACGTGAGTTCAAATGTGGTTTTGTCATTTGCTTACTTTAATGCGCTTCACTGTCCTCATCTATAAAAAATAAGAATGAAATAATTTATCTCATGAGGCTTAGAGAATGAAATGAGGTGATGCCTATGAAGTACCTCATGCAAACAGCGCCTGGACAAATCATAGCTAGAGTTCCTTAGCATCCTTTTACATTCCTTCTGTGAATTCTACTCTGCTGCTTCGAGTCAGGAGGTTTGTTCAGATGAAAAACAATGGGAAGGAACCCTAATATGCCCACGGAGTGTGTAGCTTAAACAACTTGGGCATATCCATCGGTATTTATCCCGCCCTGCTTCCCAGCTCACAGACCAATCACCCTGCAGAGCTCTCTGGTTTACTGAGTCCAGACACTCCCCCCAAGCTTCCAAGATAGAATGGAGCTCTGTACCATAGCACGTCCGACCGTCTCCTCGAAAGCCAATGGAACACTCGCAGGAGAACTGTGTCCCAGGGCCAGGGCGACACGCAGCGTTGGCATCGCACCCATGGGTGCTGATGTAGCAGGGATTCTGAAGAGCATCGGGGGAGCCCTCTGTGAAGAGACAGAGACATTTAGACGAAGTGAGTGCTCAAGAATTCTTGCAGGCTTCCTCCTTCCACAGAAAGTAAGCCACAACTGTTGACCAAGAAGGTGATCATATAAGACGAAATTAGACTACTCTCTGTATAACCCTAGGGCAGGGGCTAGCTAACTACATCCTGTGGCCCTCTGTCTGTTTTTGTAAATAAAGTTTTATTGGAAACCAGCCATATCCATCTGCTTACATATGGCCTATGGCTGCTTTTGTGCCACAGCAGCAGAACTGAGAGGTTGCAAGAGAGACCATATGGCTGGCAAAGACTAACATATTTACTATCTGGACCTTTAAGAAAAAGTTGCTGACCCGTGATACTTAGAGCCACAGCTGCAAAAGGAAGGAGTATGACATCTGCTTCCTTCTGCTTTATGGAGCCCAAGTATGAATAAACTGGATAAGCTGGAGAAGTAACTTGGGTATGGAGTCAACTGAAAAAGAGAAAGACCTTAGTCCCTAGACTCCAAATACACATGATCCTGAGGCTTAAGGATTTGGATGATATGAAGTTTGACACTAAGAAGCTGTGATCCTTCGCAAAACCCCAGCTCCTTCCATGTAGCCAGAAGGAACGCAGAGAAGACAGCAAGATCAGTGATGCGTGCTAACCGGGCAGAGCTCATTTTAGCCTCTGAGCCTGACTTTTATCAGGGGTATGTAGATTTCTTCAGGCCTTGAACACACGATTCTTTTAAGGATGAGTATTAGAACATTTGCAAAGCACTGCCA
Source organism: Myrmecophaga tridactyla (assembly GCA_004026745.1). Taxonomy (NCBI): domain Eukaryota; kingdom Metazoa; phylum Chordata; class Mammalia; order Pilosa; family Myrmecophagidae; genus Myrmecophaga; species Myrmecophaga tridactyla. Next base: position 60,357 of record PVIY010001940.1, read on the forward strand.
AAGCTGGCTCTAGCCTTCGGATGGTCCACCATGTAAGGTAACTCAATAGGGGAGCATTCTTCACTCCACCTTAAGGAGCATCAGGAATAGATCTTAGCTTAGAAGAATAGACACCGGTTACTAGGAATCACAGATGGCAAGACTAAATTTTAGCATCTCCTTCTCCTTCTATAGACTAAGAGACCCCAAACAACCCACCCAAGAGCAGGGATTTATTTTTAAAGTGTGAGCACACAGAGAGACATATATCGGCCCATGCACAATGCCAATCTCAACAGCCATTTCACTTACCCCTCACAGGACCTATAGAGTTGCTTAGAGCATATCGCAAGATCCTCTCCTCCTGGTTGTACAGGACAAACACACTGTCCACTGAGAGTTGCTGGGTGCTGGGCAGGGCTGGTCGAGCATCATCGTGGATGCATTCCTGGAAGGTGATGGTCTGCCGCCACTGGTAAGTGTAGGTGTGCGCGGGGGCAGCCCCGTCCCGCTCAGGCTCTGTCACTGTGTACTCCCGGGTGGAGGAGGACGTGATCACTGGAGGTGAGGGAGAGAGAGGGACAAGGCAGGAAGTCAGAGGAGAAGCCTTGAAAGACGCAAGAGCTTTAAGACCAGCAGCAGCCTTCTCTGGCCATCATGAAACCAGATGAGAGGCCAGATGGGAACAGGCTAAATAAGAAAATTTTTTTCTGGGTTGGAACTCATTTGGTTACCTAGATATCCCAAACTATTATTAGTATTTGCATTATTATTTGCTTTTTTCTCATGAAGTGGTTCTCTAAACTTTCTAAAATGATTCTGAGGACTCACTCAGGGACTAATGAGCACAGACATAGTAGGGGATTAAGCTGAATTTACACCCTTATACCACCACGTACATATTGTGTGACCATAGGCTGAGTCCTCTAGTCTCAGTTTCCTTTACAAAATGAGTTTGGGTGAGAATTTGATGAGATGCAGTACGTAAAATCCCTGAAATTGAGCAGGCTAATACCATTACAAATTTAAACCACCATTTATTGAGCATTTACTGCAGGACGAGCAGCGGGCTAACTGCTTTATGTTGGTTTTCTCACGTAGAATTCAATAAATCGTGATTGCTTCTACAGGCCTAGATTAAGCAGTTACATGCTATTAATATATGAGAAATTCAATGGCTTAGTGATCAATTTCTGAAAAAATTACTAATGAGCTCTGAGCAAACCTCGAGAGAAGAGAAGACAATCTTCCCCAATTAGAAGAGATCCTGCTATTCAGTCGTGACTTCAATGAAATCTACAACTTCCTACTTTTTAAAAAAAAGTATGAAAGACTCTTTATATTTTTGTGTTCTGCTGCAGCTTACGCCATAGTAAGAAGCACAAAAGCCAGAGGATAAATGAAAGATCAGTGTAAGCTGCCTCCCTTCCAGCTCCCACGTGCTGAGCAGTCATAAATACCATCTGGCCATGGACGGCTGTAGGGCATGGCTCTGTTACTCTCCCCATTTCCAACGCACCCTCCTCACCCACCCACCACCCCCAGAAAGAGAAGCCTCATCAAACCCCAAAACCTTGGGTCACTGCTTTGTCTGGAAAGCAGTTTAACGAGAATCTTTAGAATTCGCGTTGCTTGACCCAGCACTGTTATTATTTCTAATCTTTGAGGGTTAGAAAGGCGTTAGCAATATGGCCAAAGGAAAAAGACTGGAAATAACCTGAGCTTTAGAAAACAGGAGAAAGGTTTGAATGACCAGGTATACTATAGAAGAGTACACATTCATTAAAAAGTGTTTTCAAAACCTCTTTAATCAAACTATAAAATATAAAAGAGAAAACTAACAAGGGTTATGGCTGCAATTTTGCTTAAATAAAAATTATAGACCTGATTGTACATTATATAATTGTATCAGGGTTACATTTCTGAATCTGATCATTATAGTGTGGCCACGTAGAGAATGTTCTTGTTCTTAAGAAGAGTACATGACCTATTTAAGGGATGAAGGCTCATGACCTCAAAAACCTTACTCTCAAATGGTTTAGGAAAAAACCTCTCTCTCTCTCTCTCTATATATATATATATATATATATACACACATACACATATATGCATACATATAAAGAGAATAGTAAAGGAAATGTGGTAAAATGTCAGGGAAGATGGGTAAATGGTATGCAGAAATTCTTTGTTATTTTCAACTTTTTTGTAAGTTGAAAATTATTTCAAAATAAAAAGTGAAAAAACTACATATATATAGACATTGTGATAAAACTATATTATTTTGAAATAATATATATTTGTGTACATGTATGTATTAGGAAAAAAAGTTAGAAAGAAATACACTTAAAATTTAATAATGATTCTCCCCAAGATTACAATCACAACTTACGCTTCTTTTCTTCTCTGCACTACATTATCTACAATGAGCGTGTACTGTATTTATAGTTATGAATAAATGGTGTTTTGCAAAGATGACGGCCCGCATCCTGCATATTTCTCACGTCAAACCCAAGGACAATTGAACAAGGCGCAGAGCTGCTGCAGCGGGGGGGGGAAGGTAGGTGCTGGCATCCAGGCTTGCCCCGGAAGGCGGGGAGCAGGGGGCGCGGCCAGCTCACCTGAGCGGGAGTAGTGGTAGAGCTCCGTGTAGGGCTCGATGTGGACGGAGGAGCCAAAGGGGATCAGCGGGACGCGGCCCTCCAGCTCTGTGTCGATGGTCAGGTGTCCATGCTCATCGATGCCACTGAACTGCTGCTTAATGACCAGTTTGCCCGGATGCCCCACGAAAGTCACCTCGGCCTGGCGGGTGAACTCTCCCCCTGGAAAACATGATTGGTTTTATGCAAATGGTCAGCCTGTTCCCAGGTCCACTCGCTGTCCACGACCCTGGCTCTCTGTGGGGCCCCTCCGCCCTGGGCTGACAAAATGGCGGCAAGTTCGCCCTTCTGCTGTAGACAGTTGGTAGGACACAGGGCTGGCAGAGCTGAGGCTCTAGCGTGAACGTCCATGCAGCCCAAGAGGAGAGGAGCTGCTACCCAGGCACGAACCAACCTCTAAGGTAGGTTGGGTCCGGAATTGTGTTGGAAAAAGCCAGGGCCTGGGTTTGATTACCAGCTGTGCTAGCTACTGGCTGGGTAAACTTGAACAACTGACTTAACACTTTGAGCCTCCCGCCATTGCCTAACTTAGGGATACTATCTATCTTGTGAAAATTAAATGTGATAAAGAATATTCTAAGTGTTCTGCAAATTGTTAAATGCTATATGAATGCAAGTTACAGTGATAGGTATTATATAACATGTAAAAATCTTGGCCAGATGTGTGAGCTGTTCAGTGAAAACCATCACCAGTTCCAGAAAACCATGCTAAGAATGCATGCTATATGCTACATGTCTGGGCAGGGTGGCAGCCCCAGACATGCAAATGCTTCCTCCTTCTTTCTCTTTCTTCCCTTTTCCACATTTGGATACTCCCATTGTAAAAGGGATCGGCAAACTAGAGCTGCCTGTTTTTGTATGGCTGAGCAGTTGTAACAGTGACCATATGGCTTAAAATATTCAAGCAAAGCTTGAAATGTTTACTATCTGGCTTTCTGCAGAAAAAGGCGGACAACTCCGAGGCACTCTGTCTGTAGACCGAAGAAGCCATGGAACGCTTATCAGCAAGTTGTTCACAGCACAGGGCTCCTTTTCCTTCCATCCCTAGGACCCCCAGCCCCCACTGCATGGCCCAGTAATTTTAATGTAGGACATAAATCACCAGTGATGCTGAACCCATTCTTGAATCCGTCCTGCTCCACTGCAAACATCCATCCAATGATGCCCCCCACAGGGGCGAGTGGAAGCAGCGAATACCCCAGGGTCTCGGGGATGGTGCTGATGGCTGTGTAGGAGCGCCCATGGTTCATCACCACATAGGAGTGGAGGTCGGTGTTCTCAAAAACGACAGGGCTCTGGCTGCTGCCCACAAAGATCCTCCCTTTCACTTTGCCATTAACTCGCTGAGGGGAACCTGAGTGGGAAACAGAGAAAGAAGGTAGATGCTGTTTTCACACCAGCCTTTCAAAAAAGGATAATGTGTCTGCTGTGGCCCATACTTACTGAAGAAGACGGCAGAGAAGCAAAAAAGCACCGGGGTAAGGCTCTGGGATAAACGAAAGCAGTTTTGTTTCTCAAGAGAAAGCCCGTATGACCACGTGCCATGACCCTTACAAACAACAAGGCTCTTTCCTCTCCTCCAGGTGAACTGATGGTGGGCAGGCAATTGGCAGCTCCAATGTGACCTGCCATGTGAGTAAGGACTTCAGGGACAAAGCAAAATTCCCGGAGAAGAGCAATATCATGGGGGATCTGGAGCTAGGGAGACAATATAGTTTCTCACTGTGGTAGTTAGATTCAGTTGTCAACTTGGCCAGGTGAAGGCACCTAGTTCTGTTGCTGTGGACATGAGCCAATGGTATGTGAAACTCATGTGTTGCTGATTACATCTGCAGTCGGCTGGGAGGTGTGTCTGCTGCAATGAATGACATTTGACTTACCTGGCTGTTGCTTAAATGAGAGAGCGCAACGTAGCACAGCCTAAGCAGCTCGGCATACCTCATCTCAGCACTCACAGCTCAGCCCAGGCCCTTGGACATGCAGAAAGGAATCACCCCGGGGAACACTGTTGGAACCCAGAGGTCTGGAGAGAAGGCCAGCAGAGATCACCCTGAGCCTTCCCACGTAAGAAAGAATCTCAGATGGAAGTTAGCTGCCTTTCCTCTGAAGAACCAACAAATTAAATCCCCTTTTATTAAAAGCCAATCCATCTCTGATGTGTTGCATTCCGGCAGCTAGCAAACTAGGACACTCACTTTGAAAGAAGAAAGGGCAGTACATACCATTTCATTGGGATGACAGGGCTCAACTGGAATGGTCCTGGGATGCTGGGACACTTGGTTGCCTAATACACCTTAATAAGCATTTATGACTCAAAAGCAGTCTTACCGTTCAGGGGTTAGGACTGACAGTCTGAGACTTGGAAACCCATCCAGCTCAAGCCAGCACAGATTTGGACATGGATGGACATGCCAGACCACGCAAAACCCACTGTTAGAACCAGACCAGCTTGGTGGAATGGGGTTGTGTTTGTTCTTGATTGTTCCATTTTAAATGCTTGGGAAAGATGTCAGTGAGACCTACTTTGGGAAATTTAAAGAAAGTTCTTAATCCCAAACAGAGTCGAGTGGTTATCCTGGAGGTTATGCATACGCATTAAATAGATATCACCTGGTTAGTCAAGATGTAGTGGAGAGGATGGAGGGAACTGCCTGAAAATGTGGAGCTGTGTTCCAGTAGCCATGTTTCTTGAAGACGGTTATATAATGATGTAGCTTTCACATGTGACTGTGTGATTGTGAAAACCTTGTGTCTGATGCTCCTTTTATCTACTTTATCAATAGACGAGTAAGACATATGGAATAAGGATGAATAATAGGGAGAACAAATGTTAAAATAAATTCAGATTGAAATGCTGGTAATCGGTGAGGGGGAGGGGTGGGGGGTATGGTATGTATAAATTTTTTTTCTGTTTTTATTTCTTTTTCTGAATAGATGTAAATGTTCCAAGAAATGATCATGATGATGAATATGCAACTATGTGATGATATTGTGAATTACTGATTATATATGTAGAACGGAATGATCAAAAGTTACGAATGTTTGTGTTTGTTTGGTGTTTTTTGGTATTTAAAAAAAACTTTAAAAAATTAATTTAAAAAAAGGTCTTAATAAGTTGCCAGACAGTATATGTAGGGTGATACCATTTTTGTTAAAAATATTACATGAATAACAAGTGTTAGCATATACCTGAGGAAAATATCTAGAGAGATGTACATAAAACTGTCAGGAGTAGTTACTCAGGGCAATTCAGTTCCTTCATTTTCTGTACCGTTTCAATCATGTGTGAAGGTTTATAACTTGTATATGCTTTTATTATTTAATGAGGAAAAAAACTAGATCTAAAGAATTAAAGTTGCTCTTATATTTAGAAAAGAAAACTGAGTTATATATGACTCAACAATTACAACTCTTAGATAATATATTTCTAAGAGAATGGAAAACGTATGTACCCACTATAACTTGTATATGAATATTCTCAACAGCATTATTCCCAACAGCCAAAAAGGGAAACAACCCAACTGATACATGGATAAAAAACAAAAATGTGGTATATTCATATATAGAAGATTATTCAGCTATACAAAGGAATGAAGTTCTGATACATGGTATAACATGGTTGACCCTTGAAAACATTATGCTAAGTGAAAGAAGCAGCCACAGAAGACTACACACCGCATCATCCCATTTACATGAAATATCTAGACTAAGGCATCTCCATGGAGACACAGATTAAGGGTTGCCAGAAGCTGGAAAACTGGAAAATTGAGATTGACTGTTAATGGGTACAGGGTTTCTTTTTGGGGTGATGAAAATGTTATGGAGCTAGATAGAGGTAGTGTTTGCACAACTTTGTAAATATACTAAGCCCCATCAGATTACACACTTTAAACGGGATATGTGAATTATATTTCAATTAAAAAAATAAACTGAAGAATGAAAGCTGAAACAAGGGTCACCTTGGACTATTCGGGTTTGACATGCAGTTAAATTATGTCAGTTACTGGTTGTACATACCTCATTTCTCTTTCTAAATTAGAAATTACTAGGGACAAGACTTTCATGCCCCAAGCCCTGACAGCGCCTCGGTAGAGTTCTCTGTACAGTTCTCTGCACATTGCAAGTTCTCAGCAACACTTGGTGAATAAACTTTAGACAGACAGATTTGCAGGGGGGCATTGTCACCCATATTGTGATGACATTTTGCTCTGTCTTATATGCCTAAGCTGGTAGCCAGGATCACGGACAGCCGACAGCTATTAACACACCAAGTAAGTCTGCACACAAACTGTGTCTTTGCACTGGGGAATACTATGAAGTGAGCAGACTAATAGCGAAAGAATGTATCCTAAGAACAATTGCAGAAACATGCAGGAAAGCCAAGTTAAGGAAACCAAACAAATATTTTTCCACTGAACTTTGAGCTAGGAAAAAATTTTTAAAGTAGCAAGAATCCAACAAATATTTAGACCACAAAGCTCTTTTGGGGTGTGTATATAATGTCAAAGTATGTAGCAGAGCAGTTTGTCATATCTGAGCTCACTGTGAAACAAGCTGCTCAGCATTTTGACCTCTGCTGTTTGGCATGGCAAGAGCAAATGAGGTTGCTCTTTAAGAATACACTTTCATTGTGGATTTTGGAAGCTTCTCCCAGGATAGTAGAAATATAAAAGCCAAGCCTGAAACAAGGACTCAAAGGCACACTATTCCTGAGGTGGTAGAATTTGGAAGAAAATACATTCAAAGATGTTAAAAACATCCTTAATAGGTAATATGAAAATTATCCTATTTTTCGTCTTTGTTGGAGGTGGTATTTAAATACTCACCTAATCTAATTGTGACCCAGAAGAAACCTACTTTTTTAGCAAATTAAAATTATAACTGATTTAATGATAGCTATGGCATGTGAAAAATCGAAAACGTTCTTTCAACTGAATTTTATTTAGTGAAATTTTGCAAAGTAATGGAGGTTTTCCATTAAGCACAAAAAGAAAATTACCTGTGACACAGTGAAACAGCTTTTTGGCATCTGAAGGGACAAATGTTCAGTATGGTGTTTTTTGTTTGTTTGCTTGCTTACACTCTGGCATATGGCCCTTGGTTCTCCTAGGTCTAACACTTTGAGTAAACCTGTGTTGGAACCCTTAGATTGGCACAGAGAGCGGTTGTGCAAATGTTGATCCATCTGGGGGCAGAGTTCAGAACTGCTGTAAACCCAGAGCTGAATCCACTTTGGAGTTCACCACAGATTTGATCTAGAGCTCTAGAATTAACTGTGGCACCCCTTAAATACCGCGTACCATGCTACGATTTCAGGGACGTGAGGAAAGTGAAACAGAAGGGAAGGATGATAGAACCAAACTTTTTCCACTACAAACTTTGCTCTAAGCCAGCCGTCTGTGGCCATGCTGGGGTTTAGCAACTGTTAGAATCTTTAGGTCCATGATCACTGCTAAATAAAATTGGGGAGAGTCTGAAGACAAAGTTATGGAAGAGGTTTGAAAGAAACCCAGGAAAATGAGGGGTATTAACAATTCCTCGCCCAGGCTGCATAATTTCCACACTTGGACCTTCTTACCATGCTAGGGCTTCAAATAGCGACACCTCAGAGATGGGGAAATAGCACAGGAAGGAAAGAGACCTCGCCATGCAAGAAAAAAAATGGACATTCCGTGAAGAAGAATGAGGAGTGAGAGATTGTGTATCATTGCCATACCAAAAACACTACACACTTCCAGAGGTTTCAGTAAAGGCAATGTATAGAAATAAATACCGAAACAGAAACCCCACCCTCCTACCATCTCCCCCAACAAATTCAACCTGGAAAAGCAAATTACCTTCTGCAACACATTGCCTGCCGTTTCCTGTATAACCAGCAACACAGCTGCAACAGAAGCCAGTGGTGAAGTCTTTGCAGTCGGCATGCACAGAGCATTGGTGTCTATTGTTGGCACATGTCTGGCGGGCATCAGTGTTGTAGCTGAAAACTGTTCCGAGGAAGCAACAGCACACCTGTAAGCACTTCACATAATCACAGATCAGATGCTTTATCACACAGATGTGTCTTCAGGACCTGGAGGATTTCCCATCTGTGGTAGGCAATTCAAGGGATGAGGGCCTCACCACAGAAGGTTAGAAATCACTACATGTGACTACTTAACTAGGAATGCCCGACTCACCAAGGCAGATCTAAAAGGAGTTTGGGAAACCACAAGAGTGAATTAAAAATTGCTATAATCCAGCATGCTCAATATCACCGAGTCAGTTATGTCACTGCCATTCAATTTCAATCTTAGGATGTTACTCATCTGATGGAGTCAGGACGATCAGCTTCAGGTTTGGAGGGCAGTGTGGTATCTTATAATATTTTTTATTTTTTTGCTCCCACTTCTCCCCAGGGCGATAACTCAGAAGCTGTTCAGAAATAAGCCCACAGTCAGACCCCAGTCTAAAAGCCTTTTAACTCCAAGAACAAAAAAAGAATTTATCCCTGCATTAAAGGTCTGTTTCCCAGGCTCATTTTATTAGAATTATGAACTCATTAAATTTAATAAGCCAAAGCAAATTAATTTGGGATGTAGTTCAAAAGCACAAGAGAAGATGAACTTTAAAAGGGGATAATAATCCTATATATAAATGACTGCTATGAGTGAAGATAAAAGTAAAATTTAACCCCAGGTAGATTCTATTAATCTTATATATTCAGAAGGGAATTTCCAGTGTATGTAAAAGGGATGTTTGGAGCCCAGAACACCTGGGCCCCAAACTGAACACACATGTGATGCTATTGGCTGTTTAAGCTCCAGCTGTGTACCCAGCCTTCAAATGGGTCATTGCGACTGCGTGTCTGTGGGTAATTATTCCAATAATACCAGAAATATTCTCCTGGCTACAGAAGACTGACCTTTCTAATAAAAACAGTGAAATGATTGGGACAAAGGGACAGAAAAACATGTATTTCAGACAAATTCTGGATTTACATTGGGGCTTTTACCAATATTAAGTAAAATGCAGCCATAAACTGTTGGGGCTAGATATGGTCTCGTTTAAATGTGATGGTTTCACAAAAGAGAATTTCAGAGAGAACCTGGATAGGGTGGAAACAGGTGAAACTTGAAACTCAACATCATCAAGTAAACACACCCATCCCATCTAGGGGAGATCACTTTGAAACTCAGCTCTCAGAGGCAGATGGCTACAGGTTAAGAGGAGCCAGCATCTCCGAGGAAATCCAGGGAAAAGTATCTACAGGAGCAGCCCTAAGACATGAATCCATTCCCTCACCCTGTCACCCACTTCTTTTCTGTGCCTTGTTTTATCCCTCCCTGAAGTTAATAAGCATACTACCCCTTGCCACCAGAATCTTCCATGCTTTGAAACACTCAATAAGATCAAAAATGTATGATTATTGCTAGGAGATAAACTAGAAGAGGAAAGAAGAAATAAAAAAAGAGTAAATAATGTGGGAGTGACTATACTTTTTTAAGGGTCTTATGGGAACTTCCTGGTAGAAGCCAGACAGTCTTAGTAAACGTCATTTGAAGGCTTAGACTATCCCATTTATATGAATTTTAAAGGATTATATGTCAACCTGAAGAGAAAAAAAAAGAATGATGTGGTTTATTTTGAGCATTTGTTATAAGGTAAATTAGACCGTGCTGGGGTTCAAACTGTTTTCCTCGAAATACAGCAAAATCAGATATAATATGGTTGACTAGCCAAGACCGTACTGTAACACTAGCCTTAAACGGAGCATCCACGTATTTTGTATTCTTTACCTTTGTAAACCAATTCTGATCTGATAGGACACAGGAGGGAAAAATAACCAGCCATTCTAATTCCAAAGCCAGAGATAAGCTGCTTAAACAGCCAATGAAATTTCTAAAATGCTTTTTTTTTCCTCAGGTGGTTGAAGATAATTCTGATCTTGGGAGTCACAAATAAGAAAATCTGACTTTCAAAATAGGCCTAAAGTGCTTTTCTCTATAAAACAGACAGACTGGAACGAATGCCGGGACCCTTGAAAGAAGACATACTCAACAGTCTCCACAGCCATAGCTCTAATCCTGAAAGATTATTCGCAGTGTTTGAAGTCATCCAGCCTACACGGCAATGCTCTACGACTGGAAACTCGGCCCCCACTCCCCCAGCGTCTCATTCTCACCAACTGAAAACTGCATATCCATGTTTGTACCGGCTGCAACTTAAATGGCCTTACCAACTTCTGTTTCTTCAACTTCGTCCACATCTATGACCTGTGCGTGCTGCTGGGGAAACCTCTCCACCGGCAACTGGAAAGACCTTCCGTGGGGTCTCTCGGTAGCCACGCGGCGTGGGGTGAGTACACTGGGCACGTGGTACGTGTTAGCATCTCCCCTTTCCGGAGCCTCATAGGGTAAGGGTGTGGAGGCCATGTTCTCCAGGCTCCGACGTGTCACCAGGTCATAATCTTCCTCCTCGTCTTCATAGTCTGCTCCATTGTCAAGGCTGAGGTTCGTGTCAGCAGGCACCACACCCGTGGCCGTGGCCGGACTCCCCATCTCAAATACCCAGACGCCCCGCTGCCCAGCGTTGCTGCTCCTAGGGAGGGAGGACAGGCCCCTTAGAGACAAGCTGGCACCCCGCAAACAGCGTCCGCCCCTCCCCAACCAAGCAGGAGAAGCCCACGGGATCCGTATCCATGTGAAACCCCTCGCTTGCTTCCCCCTGTAACAGAAGCCGGAGAGTGGACAGAACAAGGATGCAGGTATGTCTGATCCCCAGAGCTGGGTCATTCCAGGGCTCCTCTGGGAGACGGTAGCTAAATGGGCACCACAGGTGCAAAGGCTTACCCTCGGCCATCAGCATGGTGCATTCTAGAGACTGTCAGGCCCCAAATTGTTCTTATACATACCAATTAGTAGGTTATACACCCTAATATAAGCAACCTGTTGCTTGAAGACATTTCTTTTATTCACTATTCTCTTTCCATAGCAAAAGAGTTGAAATATCGACTCTATTAGCTGGGGGATTTTGAACAAGCCTCAGTTTATTTTTTGGGCTCAAAGAATGTAGTGGGATGAAAATGAGATACAGAATCCAAAAGTATTTTTTAACTATTAAAGGCAAAATACAGTCATTCTAATTTCTACCTCTTGCTCCACCAGTTTTATTGCTCTTATAAGTCTGCAATTGGGAAGTATTCCATCAGAAAAGTATAAAATGGCCAGGTGATAAAATGTAAGAGAAGACATAGCATTACTCAGAATGGGTCTTTGGAGAACACTGTGCAAAAAACTGGGGTGGGATGGGGGCTGAGGAAAAAAGGAAGTCATGTTGAAATAGGATATCCAATCAACTTGCCTGCCTTGGACTCCTGTAAAGACAGTGGTTGTGCCAGAGCTTGCTTGTACCAGCTTATGAGAGCAGATTGCTAAATTTTTAGGAATTCTATCTGCAGGTTATTAAACACAGCAATTGTGAAAGCTTAAATTATATAAACTTACGGTTAAGTAATTATACTAAAAACAAAGGTAATAAATACTCAAAACTCATCACATCCTAATTATTTTACTGTTACCTATGCCCTTGAAGTTATTTAAATCTAGTATATTTTATGGTGGAAATACTATATAATATATAATACAATGTAATTGGGCATCTTCTCTCAATTTCACATTGAGTGATGTTACAATAGAATTTGAAGTTGGCTATGGTAAGAGTATTTATGCAATAGAAATAGACAAACACTATAAATCAGGGCTTTTTGCCCCCTCAGAAACCTAGTTGTTAAGCATTTATTGGCATGCCACTAAGTAAAGGGCAGAGGAATTTTAGGCTAGATTTGACCTATAAAGTTAGGAAGGAGGAGAGTTCTTTATTCTTTAAAGAATAATGGGAGAGGGAAGACTTCAATTTTAGAAAAAACAATCAGGACTTTTTCTCTCTTTGCCAAATTCTGCAAAACAACCTGAGTGTTGTAAGAATTATCAATGTAGGGAGAAGGAAGGGAGGTTTGCTCAGTCGTGGACTTACAGCAGGAGATGAGTTTGGATAACCCTTATTTCTAATTTTATATGTATAAGAGAAATGGTCGAAACTGCTTATAATGAGGATATCTAAAAAACATGAACATCTGTTCTTCCTAAGAGTATATTCCCTTGAGTTTATCAGAAAAAAAAGTGTTACATAATATAAATACTATATACAAAATTTAAGTCTGTGGGAACATTTTTAGGTAATGTTCTATAATGCCCATAACCTTATCCTGAATAAAATGGGAATCTTTTTAAGAAGAGAATCTACTGAAGAACGAAGAAAGCATACTTGGCCAAATTTTCAATTGATTCTCTATCATTTGCGTATATATTATAAGCGCCATCACTCTTCCATATGAATCCCATTAAACCTTGACTGAATGCAACCACTGCAGGAACTTGGCTCTCGTCCTTCTTTGAGTATGTCGTATAGAACTGGAGCCCATCCTCTGGATAAAGGAAAATGGCATAGGAGCTGGAATCAGATGAGGCCAGAACTGCCTGGAATGTGTTTCTCTGTAAAGAAAAGTTAAAATTCAGTTACTTGGGTAAATACGTACAGATCTTAAAACATATTAACCAGACCACTTATAAAAGTACTGCAAAGACGTGGCAGTATTCTCACCTTATCCTAACAGAATTTTAGTACTTTTTCAGCAAAGAACAAGCACTCCAGGCGAGCTCTCCTGAAAAATCTCTATGACTATGTGCCTCTAAAGCCATGGGACCTTCAGAAGATGGCATAAATCTCATCCAGCTTAGGAAATTCTTATCCCTTAGAATTTGTTTCCATGAACAGAGGACATACTCAACAACATCGATCATTCAGCTAATATTTATTGAACACAAGCATCATGCAATAGACTGAAACAAACTAACAAAAAAGAGCTTTGGAAGAAAATAGACCTGAATCCAAATTCTTGCTCTACTCCACTGATTGTGTGACACTGCACATATTCCTTAAACTTTCTAAGCCTGGATATAAAACGACCTACCTCTAGAAATGTGAAGACTATGTGAGATAGCAGATGGGGCAGACACAGAGAGAGTACTCCTTAAATGTTAGTACATATCCTAGGTGCCAGGTATTGCTCTGAGCAGTGAAAAATAAAAATACATCGTCCCTGTACTCAAGAATTTACCATCTAGATGTGAAAACCAACATGTGAAATGACACATTACAAAACCTGGGGGTAGATTCTCTATAGAGATATGTGCAAAGACCTAGAGTTGCCATCGGAAGAAGGACCAGACACTGAAGGAGGGAAGGGGGTGGAGGAGGCCATCCTAATTCGAAGGATCTGGCCATCCTAATTCGAAGGATCAAGTTAGATGAACAAGGAAGAGTTCACCACCTTTAGGAAGTGTCAGGGAAAGGACAACACAAGTAGAGAGGGCGGTATGTGCAAGATACTGGGGGTAAAAACAAAACAAAACAAAAAAGGATGATCAGGGAGTTGTAAATCATTTGTGTGGAGGAGTAACGGGAGATGATTAGGCCCTAGAAGCAGTTAATGACTCAGTACCAAAGACTTAGGAGAATATTATGCACAAGATGAAAGGGAGCATTGGAAAATTTTAAGATTTTTAAGCAGTCTTTCATGTACAGGACTCAGATAGTTAACAGCTGGCAAAGCAAAACCACGTCATGCAGGTCCATAACAAACTTTATCAAAGTGTGTTTTGTGGAGTGTGATGTGCCTTATTTGGAGAAGCAAAACAAGCACAAAGAAATTAATTTGGGAAATGCTAACTTAAACAACATTAAGCAGGTTTCTTTACCACAGAACTTCTCAGAGTGAGCCTCCAAGAGAAAGACATAGTATTTAGCATTTCCCAAACTAATTTGTCCAGGAAAATCTTTTCCCCAAGGACTCTCTTATAGAACGAGTGTTCTGTAGTAGGTATTTGGGAACTAGTAGTCTACCTGAAACATTCCTCATGTGAATGAAGGGCTTTCAGACCTTTCAATTTTCTCACTACCCCATAATCTTAGGAGAATTAAATAATGGTGGAGGGAAGTTATTTTTCCAAGGAAAATTGAGGAACGTCCTAAAAAGTTACTTGACCTATCCAAATATTCCCCTTCCTTCAAGGGCAAATCCGAGATCGACAGACCTATAAAGCCTTTCCTGACACTGAGCCCAGAGATGCCCGCCCTCAATTATAACACTCGTTTTCTGAACCACTCATATGGTGCAAATGGTTCTCTTCTCCCCAACAGGAGTGTGGGGCCTTGTCTTTATTTCTTCACTTCTCTCAGGACCACTTTGCTATTTTAAACCCATCACTTTAAATTAATAAATTCTCTTATCCTCCCTGGTATCGCCACCCAAACTAAGGTCATACTTTCTGAAGCATAACTAGGGGATGCTATTTATTAACACTATTTTTCTCATGTAGCTGTCTTTTCAGGAATTGGCTTTCTTTATATCTAATCATCATTGAAGCATAGATATATACAGTCTTGCAGATAAGGTTTTGGAACTTAGATGTGCAATAACCAATTTACTACATTTGGCCTTGGATTTCCTGACCTTGACAATAAAACAGGCATGATGTTGATCAGAGTTGCAAGAGCCAGAAGACTAAAGAGTTCCCAAAGCCTGTTAGACTGCTCCCTTTTGTATCTGGTGAGTGCTTACCTTGCCTTCCTGGGCAGGGTCCCTGCTGGGCCCTTGGTAAGAGGCCACCGACTCCCAGGTGACAACCACCACACCACTGGGCTGGAAAGAGACACCTGGAAACCCTCTCTGGACATATTCTGCTGCCAGCCGAGTGACAGAAGGGGATAAGTCTTCTCGATAATAAATCTTCCCAAAGCCATCTGTTGTGTCCAAGTCAGCCAGGAAAGGCGCAACTGCTCCGAAGGTTGGTGGGAAGAGTCCAGGGTGGAATTCTTCAGCTGGCGGTTCACTCATGGCAATGAGGCCGTTTGTGGTGACCTGTACAAAATCATGTATGATTAAAAGGAAGTGGTTTATTTCTTAATGGTGCCTAAAGACTCCACCCACAAAATGTTGTCACCAGGATGTTAAATACAACAGAATTTGAGAAAGTCATGATCCCGAATTCAAAAACTCAGCATTCTTTTTCTAGTCACTAGGGCCTGGTGGAAGGAGCTCTGGACAAGAATCATAAGACCTGACTGTTCCATAAAGCAGTCATGAGACCCTGAGCAGGTGTCAAACTTCAAGTTTCAGGTTTCCTCATGTGTGCCCTCCTTACTGCTTTATGGGAATAGAATAAGAAGATGGGAATAAAAGTGCTTTGTATATTGCAAAACACTATTAAAATATAAATCATCGTTAAATCCTTAATTAATTTATTCAACAAACTGAGTAATCATTACATCCCAGCACTGTGCTAAGTACTATGGAGTACAAAAATGGGTAGGACTTGGGTGGGCCACAGTGGCTCAGCAGGCAGAGTTCTCACCTGCCATGCCCGAGGCCTGGGTTCGATTTCCAGTCCCTGCCCATGCAAAAAAAAAAAAGAAAAAGAAAAATGGGTAGGACACAGTCCTTGCCTTCAAGGAACCCGATCAAGACGGGTAAAGGTAAGGACTGACACAAACAGATGATTATACAATAAGTAAACAAGAAACAAGAAGTGAAGTGTCAAGAAGTCAATACGAATGGAGCACTATGGTATCAAGAATTATTCTGAATAGTTGAATGTGTTAGCATAAGAGCTAATGTCTATGGAATGTCTACCATGTTCCAGCCCCCACAAGACTAGGTGCTACTATTATCCATATTTTTCTGGAGAGGAAACTGAGGCAAGTTAATTATTTTGTCGAGTTTCACCCAGTAATAAGCGGCAGTCGTGAAATGGGAACCCAAGGAGCCTAGCTCCAAAGCTGGCCCTCTTCACCATGATGGGTACAGTCTTCATGAAATCAGTTATTCCTGACTTATCACTGTTCTGACTCAACTAAAATCTACACTCCTTGGGAAAATGAGAAAAGGGCCACTGAGATATGGTGGGGTGCTTGGACCTCCAAAGCCAGGCCGATGAATGAGGCTTTGATCCTGCTCTCACAATCCACTGATGGCACAGAATACCACACAGATGGGCTTTTTACTTAGAAAATCTGTGAATACTTTTTTTAAAAATTCCTTAATCAAATGAGAATTCACAAGCGGCACATTGTTTTACTATTTAAGAAGTTGCATTATAAATAGATTGGAAAAATACCTCATTACTAGAGCAGAGGCTGGGGCAGGCAGGCAGATAAAAGAGAGGAACCTAAAATCAAACCCTTGCAACATGCCAAGAACTTGGTCAAGAGGTTCCACGTGGTAGAGCCAATGTGGGCCCAGATAGGGAAAGAATGAGAGCTTTGAGAGTGAAGTGTGTTTTGAAAAACACCCTCACTTTCCCCCAAACTCCATGGGCTGTTAAATTAAGTGACATATTTTCCATCATCACCTGGCATGAGCACTAATTTTCAGGAATACACTGACAGGCTGCAGAAAAAGGGAGTCAGGGAAGAAATTCTACCAGCTGGTTTCTTGTTCTCTTCTCTCTCTCTCAGCAGTACAGAACTGCACAAACATCCCAATTGGATTTATGTGTGAGAGCGTGGGAAATGTTTCACTTTCTCAAGCCACCAGAAATTGGCAGTTACCAGCTGCTGCTGGGAAGCCATTCACACAGAGGCTACATATAACCAACTTAGTTTTAAAAAGCTGCTTTCAAATGAAACTTAAGTTGATCCAACAATTTTGAAAATATTCCCAATGTCATTTACTATTTAGAATGTGGGCACAAGAATGTATCTATTTTACAAAGAATGCTTTAAAAATTGAATTTTTAGACACATTCTAAATCGCTGCAAATGCTTTAAACAAAGACTATTTGGTTATAATTAGTTTTATTATTGTGATATTATTATGCAGTCTATTTTTTTAATTGTATTAAATACATGGTTCCCGTATACCACCCTATTGTTAACACCTTGCATTGGTGTGGTATATTTGTTACAACTGATGAAAGCACATTTTTATAATTGTACTATTAACTATAGCCCATGGTTTAACTTAGGGTTCACTGTTCATGTTGTGCAGTTTCATGGATTTTTTAAAAAAATTTATTCCAGTGACATATACGCACCCTAAATTTGCCCCTTTTAATCTCATTCAAGTATATAATTCAGTACTGTTAATTATATTCACAGTGTTGTGTAACTTTACTGCACATTCAACTCAACATTTTGTAATAATGAAGGAGGACATGAAAGATACATAAAATCCAAACGTTTCATTTGATTCATAGCTTTAAACTTCTCCCCAGTAAATTTCTCTTTTTCAGATATGCCATCCGTGGAAAACTTGATTGACAATATTGCCTTATTTTCTCATTGTACCAAGCACGTCATGCTACCAAAGACTTGGTCCTTTTCTTCAACATTTGAAAGTGCCATTGGGCAATCCAATGGTCAAAGGGCAGGGAGCGCAAAGAAGGCCTAAAAGGCACTTAGGAGACAAGGAGCACAGCTCCAGGGCACAACCCCTAAGGGCTCTATATTGGGCCCCCTGGCCGAGATGCCCAGGACCAGCCATAACCATCATTCAGCAGTTGCTTAAATCAGTTTTCTTCCTCACCTCCCATGTCCTAGAAGTCCTACCTACAAAGTAAATGGCACTTTCTTTTGTCCTTACTACCACCACCCTAGCTCCAGCCACCATCATCCAGTCGGCCGTCTGGAAGTGGCCTCCTAACTGGCATTCAGGTTCTGGGCCTGAACTGCAGGTTCTCATTGCCTGGAGCCCCCCCTCCCCATCACCTACCCCCACTCCCAACCCAGTATTTATATCTTGGCTGCCCCTATGTTTCCTTCACAGATCACAACTTGGAATTATTTCACTTATGGGTTTGTCTGCAGGCCCTGGTGGCTCTTCTTTGCTGTATTGTAAGTTCTGGAGGGCAGGGATCACGTCTGGGGTGCAGCGCCAGAGCCTACACACTGCATGGCACATGTTAGCCCAGCCCCCTCCTGACATCCTTCAAGAAGTGGGTGGGGAGGATCAATGCAGATAAGGCCTGCAGACCCAGGCTGTTTTAGAATAAATGTCTGAGAGCGAGCTCAGGGGGTCAGTGACACAAAGGGTCACAGCATTAAGTGTTACTGCAGTTCTTCCCTCTGGAGCACCACAACAGGGTACTGAAGCAAAGAGCTTACACTAAATATGAACTGATAACTTAAATCTGATCAGGTGTCTAGATCTATCACCAGTTGACAGGAAATACAGGGGACAAAAGAACATGTTAAATGATACCAGGGGGATGCAGTCAGCAAATTCCAGAAT
>PVIY010001940.1:79422-137715 GCA_004026745.1 Myrmecophaga tridactyla
ATTTGGATATCTGCTGATGGGATTATTGTTGATTTTTAGACATGATCATGATTTTTCAGTTTTGTTCTTAAAAAGAAAAATTTTGTGAGATACAATCAAAATATTTACAATGAAATAAAATGTTTGGAATTTGCTTAAAAATAATCTTTTTTTTTTTTTTTCCCAAGGAAGGGGAGGAACAGGTAGGGCTATGGAAGAAACAAGATGAGCCATAATTTGATAGTTGTTGAGGCCGGGTGATTGGGTATATACATAGGAGTTGATTATATTATTCTCTCTACTTTTGTATATGTTTGAAATGTTATATAATAAAAAATATCTTAAAAGATAGATTATAAATATAATTGAGCTAAAGTTTAGCAAAGAAGAGCAAACTGACTTTGATAAATATATAAATCGGCACTAACACTCTCTGACAGAAGTTGGGCCTGTATTTCATTGTCTTCAAATTCCTTCTTTCCCCAGTTTTCCCAACCCCTTCACTCCCAGCTCCCAGCCAGTAGGAATTCAGGAAGTATTTGTTGGCACTGGGAAGGCTAGACTGCGGTGATGAACAGAAAGTGCTGGGGAAAGCAGATTTAGTAATTAAAGTTAAGCAAAAGTTACAGTACCTCAACACACCCTATACAGTGCTTCTGAGTCTAGAAAGAAGCAATTCTTAAACATAAATATTATACAACAGTAATCAGGATTATTTTTTGTTCCCAAATTGGTGCAAGTTAAAAAAAAATTCATATGGATTATGGGACCATTTTAAATGGCTTATAATTCTCCAGACTCACCATGCTTTTGCATCCCTGGTCCTCTCTGCCTTGAATACCGTTCCCAGCTCACTCCCCATTTCTCCTTGTGAAGTCTTGCCTGACCTTCCCAGGCAGGGTTGACTGTTCTGTCCTTTCCATCTGCACCTCTCTACTTGTGCTTAGCAGCTGAGACCCAGCACTGATTCCTAACCTGGTTCCAGATTGATCACGCCACAAAACCCTCCTGGATTCAGTGCACTCCTGAGCAAAGCCTGTGTGAGTTACTGAGAGCACTACCAAAGCAATACTGTTATATTATTGTCTTAAAGTAACTCAAAGTAACCAAATAATGCCTAGTTGAGATTCTTGGTGGAATTGTCTTAAAGAGTAAAGAATGCAACTCCTTTGTTGAAAAACAGCTGCTTCCCTTATATTGGACTAATGTAATTTTTCCCTGTAATCTTGCTTCTGATCTCAGTTCACCTTGAGAGAAAGAAGTCCTTTTAACAAGGGTAAACTTCAGCTCTTTATGTTATTAGCATGACTTAACACTCCTTTAGTGTCACTCACCTCAAGGAATATACCAGCAACACGTCAATTATATCACCAAAAATCGAGGGGTGAAAATGCCAAGTGCCCCACGGTTAACAGCTGGAGTCACTTATGTATAGTTGTTTCAACCCAAATGGCATTAAGAGGATGGCCAGGGTAACTCACTCATAATGGGAGTGTTTCCCATTTAAAAAGCACTTCGGTATCATTTTCATCTTTAAAGCAAACTTACAGAGATCATGAATCACTAGCAAAACTCTAAAAGTGGATATTCAACAAGTTAAAATTGCATGTTAGATTTCTCATATTCTAATACATACTGAAGACGGCGAAACAACAGCCATCTTTATAAAGACTGAAATTGGCCTAGCAGCAGCCTCCAGGGTCAAAAGCTGCCAGCGGGAAGTAGGGGAAGCCCTCTCCAAAACCTATGCTTGAAGTAGGCACAAATAAGAAACAAATGGGATAGTTTTAGAAGTGCAAATAGTCGTACTGGGAAGACAATGAAACTTGCAAAAAGCGATCTCCATGGGTGGGAGGCAGTGGGAAATCGAGGCAAAATAATTTAAAGAATGGGAAAGAAACTTCTACTATCTGCTAAATTTGAGACTTTTTACTAAAGCTGTTTGCATTTTAAAATTTAAAAAAGCCATCCTTTTTATCACATGTGTCAGACAGACAAGGAAAAAATAAGAAACTTAAATTTCACCCAGCCAGCAGCAAGTGAGGGAACCAAAACTGAAATACACATCCCCTAGGGGTCCATAACCCATGATCTCTCTGCACATTTGGCTGCCTGTTTTAAAGAAGTTGAGTGCAAGAGTCAAGGAAGTTGCAAAGCTTTATGGGATAGAAAAAGCTGGAAAACAAGCTTTCCAGATGGACTAACAAAAGGAAAACTCGATAAAGAAGTTCAGGGAATAGTCAAGTTCAGAACACAATCAAGGTGGGGTTGCTTAATTTAATACCTAGAACCCAGAGATGGCCCTGGGCCCTAATCAACTTGCAAGCTACTTTATATTCTTCAAAACATTTTTATATCAGTTACTTCATTAAACCTAATAAAGTAGGCATGAGTATCATTTTCTCTTCATTTGAGAAAAATGAGTTTCCGTTTATATTGCTAAGATCATATGCTAGAAGTGCCAGCACAAAATTCCGAGTCCAAATTGCAATTTTTTCCCCGTTAACCCCGCAGAGCCTGAGAAAAGGCTCTGGCTGGAACTAGAAATAGAAACAAAAGGATTAGCAAATGAAGACTAGAGGCAACGGTTAGAGAGGATTCAATGCTCACAACATAATCTAGTTAATACCCAACAAGAGATTCTGGAGGAAATTTCTGCCTGAGATTACTTCCCAACATTTAAAAATGGTCATGATCTTTAAATTTTAGCTACTGATATACGTCTATGAAAGAAAAGGCAGTAGAGCTGGTGAACACTCCACACCAGGAAAAGAAGTGCAAGGAAGGGAAGAGAAGGGCCTTGCCCAAGCCCTCAATCTCTTGGGAGAAGTGTGCTGCTCTGTTCCCACTCGGATGTTGCACTGTACTAATTCCTTAATTTGAACATAAGAAAGTAAAGGGAAAGAATTACGCATTTATCTGCCTTTCCAGAAAGAACTGCTTTTCAATGTAACCTAACAGCCCCAATAGTTGAGGAAAACCGCTTCTTTACAGAAAAAAGCCAGCTAATAAATGCAGAAAGAATGAGAGAAACAAACAAGCAAACAACAAAACAAAACATCATATTGCAACCCTTAGTTTAGTAATTGATTCAGGCAAAGATCATCAGTGGATTAAAAAAACATCAGGTGAAAGGTTGGTGGGCAAATGTATGGCTGCACAAAACCAAAGTGTCACCTGATAGCTTACGTACTGCTCACAGGGAAAAACACAACTTGCCAATGACACAATCCAGATGTCTTTCCCTAATACTAGTTATCAAACTTAGCATGGCTAGGAGAGTGATAACCAGACATCACTTATCTCCTGATGTTATATAATATGAAATATACAGCTTCGTTGATGAAATTTTTTTGTTATAAACATTAACCTACTTGACAATAAAGACAATCAAATATAAAAATGAGTAAATAATTTAAATAGACATATTTCACCAAAGAAGACATATAAATGGCCAATAAGCACATGAAAAGATGCTAAGCATCATTAGCCCTCATGGAAATGCAAATCAAAAACCACCCATTCGGATGGCTATAATAAAAAAGCCAAGTAATAACAAGGGCCAGCAAGGATATGGAGAAATTGAAGCCCTCATACACTGCTGGTAGAAATGTAAAATGGTACAGCCACTTTGGAAAACAGTTCTTCAAAATGTGAAACACAGAATTACTGTATAAGCCAGCAATTCCACTCCTAGGGTTTTCAGAGAAGAGAACTGAAAACCCACGTTCAAATAAAAACTTGTACACAACTGTTCACAGCGACATTATTCATAATAGCTCCAAAATTGAAGCAACCCAAATGTCCATCTGCTGATGCATGGATAGGTGAAACGTGGTATATCCACACAAAGGAATATTATTCAGCCCTAAAAAGGAATGAAGGACTGAAATATGCGATGACATGGATGAACAGCGAAAACACCATGCTAAATAAAAGAAGCTAGTCATAAAAGGCCACATATTGTATGATTCCATTTACAGGCTGTTCCAACCCAGCTCTTGAAAGGCTTGGGTGAGTGCAACCCAAAGACCAAAGAATACACCAGGCACGGAGTTGGACATGAATTATAATTAGCAATTTTAATTACGAACAGGAGATCTTCCACAGTGGAAGGTCAGCACTCCATAAAGGGGGGCAGGGGAATGCAAGGGCTTAATCCATGAAGGGTTCAGGACAAGGAAGTTTCATAGGGTGTGATAACAGAGTTTCAGCAGGGACTCTTGATACAGGGGGTTGGAGGTTTGTTGTCAGCAGTGATCGGGGAGGGGAATTGTTTATGTTACCATTGGTACATTCTCCCTGCCACCCCCAGGAGGTTTGGTGACCTTCAATGTCTGTCCGGTCACGTAGGCAGCGACTATTCTCAATATGGAGAGGAATCCCAGGCCGTGGGTCCCCACGCAGGCATACCTTGTTTTATTGCGCTTGGCTTTATTGTGCTTTGCAGATACTGAATGTTTTTCACAAATTGAAAGTTACGTCAACCTTGTGTCAAGAAAATCTATACGTCAATCACTGTCATTTTTCCAATAGCATGTACTTACTTCGTGATTCTGTATCATATTTTTATTAAGATAGGTACATTTTTTTAGACCTAATGTTACTGCACACTTAATAGACTACAGTATAGTGTGAACTTAGCTTTTACATGCATTGGGACATCGACAAATTCATGTGACTCACTTCTTTTTTTGGTTTATTGCAATGATCTAGAACCAAACCCACAATATCTTTGAGTTATGTCTGCATGTGAAATGTCCAGAGTAGGCAAATACAGAGAAAACAGAAAGTAGGTTCCCCTTGCCAGAGTCTTGGGAAGGGTGGGCGGGGGTGGGCTTGAGGAGTGAGAGCTAATGGGTAAATAAATGGGTTCTTTTGGGGGATGACTAAAACATTCTGGAATTAGATAGTGGTAATGGTTGCAAAACTCTGT
This sequence comes from Myrmecophaga tridactyla, assembly GCA_004026745.1. Taxonomy (NCBI): domain Eukaryota; kingdom Metazoa; phylum Chordata; class Mammalia; order Pilosa; family Myrmecophagidae; genus Myrmecophaga; species Myrmecophaga tridactyla. Next base: position 84,338 of record PVIY010001940.1, read on the forward strand.
GAATATTTTTAAAAAAACATTGAATTTTACACTTTACAAGAGTGATCATATGTATGTGAATTATAGCTCAAAAACAGCTGTTATTAAAAAAAGCAGGGCGGCCCACAATGGCTCAGCAGTCAGAGTTCTCGCCTTCCATGATGGAGACCCAGGTTCAATTTCTGATGCCTGCCCATGCAAAAAAAAAAAAAAGAAGCAGAGATCCCGGTGCCTGTCCATGCAAAAAGAAAAAGCAAAGAGCAAAATCAGCTGCATAAAACAAGGGGTGGGAGAATATATATATACACATAAGAGAATCTCTCTGCAAGGAGGTAAAAGAAATCATTAACAGGGATTGTCTCTGGGGCTGGGCTTGCCAAGGTGGGAAGAAACATTTTCCCTGTTTATACAAATTGTGTGTGTTTTTCTTTTAAACATTTGCATGTATTACCCCAAGATTAATTAAATCAATTAATTAATTAAAAATTAAATTCTACATGCTTTCTGAAGAAAAAATATGCTCAACATGAATATTTTCAAAACTTTGATTCCATTACCAGTTTACAGGAAATACAGGGATGGAATAACAAGTTAAGCTATACTACAAAGAAACACTCAGCAAATGCAGAAGGTGGGACATTCAACTGGACAGCTGGCAGCGGTCCCTAACTAAATTGATATCATGAATAAAACAAGGGAGGGCACTGTTTAATATTAAAAGAGGCTTAAGAGACATGGTCAAATGGAATGCGTGGTCCTTGATTGGATCCTGACCCAAATAAATCTTCAGCTATAAAAGACAGCTTTGGGAATATTAGAGAAATTCAATAAGGGTATGATTTGAAAATAGGAAACTGTTATTAATTTTACATGTGAAAATAGTATAATAGCTATTTATAAATGCTCTTACTTTTTGGAAATGCATTCTAAAATATTTAGCCATGAAATGTCATGAAGACTGTAATTTACTTTGAAAATGTCAACAAAGAGAAATCGATGAAACAAATATGGAAAATGCTAACAACTGTTAGTTACATCTAGATAGATAACGGGTGTTCATTATACTATTTTCTCCCCTTTTTCATGTGTGTGAAATATTCATAATAAAAAAAAATGTATCTGATGGCAAAGCAGTTAAGAAACTTGTTCCTCAGAGTCTGAGAATCAAATTTTCCCTAAGCAATGCATTAGTGAGTCCATGAGGGCAGGGACCACGTCCAAGGCTGTGTATAAATATAGTCCAAACACACCTTGTATGGAAGCCCACAGAACAGGGGCTTTCCAGTGAACAAATGGTTGAATGAAGGGATAAAGTGGCACTCAACATGGTTTCGAACAAAGAGCACGGGACGTGGAGTCAGAACTTGAGTTCAAGTTCCAACTTTAATATTTACAAGCTATGTGAATTTTGACAAGTCCCTTGGCTCCATGTGCCAGTTGCCAGCTCTGTAACAAGGAGCTCATCAAACCACCCACCTGCCCTACCTCACAGGGCTGTTGTCTGTCTCCGGTAAGATGTCATATAAGCAAGTCTCCCTAATTTCACCTCTTAAATAGTTCTGGATTCCACAACCCTTGTGCATACCACCATCTCTGCCTCTCATCTAGACCAGGGCAACTGCTTTCTAGCCCTGGATTTCCCTCTTCACCCTCATCCTCCACCCCCACCCCCACCCCAAAAGTTCTCTTCTCAGGAGAGAGCAACATTTTTAAAAACTTTTTACAACGAAACTACTTATTAGGGAAAATGTAAAACATAAAAGAATCATGCAATGAAACCCCACATACCCGTTAATCAGCTTCAATCTATTCTCCCCACTCATGTGTATATATTTTTTGGAGCATTTTAAATGAAATTCCACACGCCAAATTATTTCATTTATGAACATTTCCATATGTCGCTCTGCTAGAAAAGCATGAAATGTCTCCAAAATGTTTCTTTATGGCCAGTTTGTTTTAATCAGGACCCAAGAAGGTCCTCATCTTGCATTTAGTTAATATGGCTCTGAAATCTCTTGGAATCCATAACAGTTCTCCCTCCTTTTTTTTCCCCTATGTCATTTATTTGTTGAAGAAATGGCAATCTTTAAAAATCAAATCTTGTCACTCACCTACTTAGAGATCTTTAGTGGCTTCCCATTGCTTCACAGAATAAAGTAAAAAAAATCCTAGTAATCTTCCCTTCAGTGGAAAAATCCTCATAGGGCCCCCACGGAGGTTATCAGTAAAAAGGAGATGGCAGAGAACTCACTGACAAGCCCCACCCTCCCAGAGCTCAGACCCTAAGGGGGAGATAGAAAATAAATAATAAGCAAATAAATGGCAAATTAGTTTCAGGTAGCTATATATGTTGTGATGACAAGACAGGGTGCTATGATAGAGTGTCACAAATGGAGACGCAGCAATTAGACTGGGCGGGCAGGAAGGACTCCATGAAGAATCTGCATTTGAGTGGAGACCCAGATTGCAGGAAGGGGCAGCCAGGGGAAGATCTAGGGGCCGTGAATCCCAGACAGAACAAAGACCTAAGACAAGCTTGTAGCCGTCAAGGAAGAGAAAGAAGAAGACAAGGTAAGAGATGAGGGGAGAGAGATAAACTAGGGCTGGGTCATGTGAGGTTGTGGCGACATGCCGTGAAGCATTTGGATTTTATTAAGCACAAAGGAAAACCCTTGGAGGGCTTCAAGCTGGGGAGTGGCAAGGTCTGATTTACAAGGGACCACAGGATTTACCACTACTTAGCTCTCCAAATTCTTCTTGCATCACTGCCCCCTGCTTACATTGGCTTTCTTTCCATTCTTATGGCATGCCGCGTTCCTTCTTGCCACGCTCTGCAGGGTTTCACACGCAGTAATGTTTCTTCTGTCTTAGCTCTTCTCCCTCCTCCTCTTTTCACATGGCCAACTTCTACTCATCCTTTCGGGCACAGCTGATGCCTTCCTAGGGGAATCTTGTGATCCCTCCAAGTAGCTCAGATTCCACCACAATATATCCCCACCCTAAACTTTGCATTCAGAACACAGCAATGGCAATTGGCCAATTATCTGTGTAATTATTAGTTTAATGTCTGTGTTCCTAACTAGACTGTAAACTTCCCAAGGGCAGAAACAACACTGGTCTTGTTTTCGGTCTGTATCTCCAAAACCTATGGCTGGCATATGAGGCAACAAATATAAAAATAATTGAGTGAAAATAATGTACCTTAACATTGTACTAAGGTTTATAAAAAAAAGTCACCCTGAGTCTGAAATGTAAATGTACTCACTCAGCATCGGGGCACTAAATTCTTTTCTTCTTCTTTTTTTTTTAATTTGTATGCTATATGGCAGGGGTCACATTTCATTCTTTTTCCCCTTATTGAGTATCCCCTTATTACAGCACCATTTGTTGAGTTTTTTGTTTTTGTTTGTTTCCTTGTGTGTTTTTCAGAAAGTGCATGGGCTGGGAATTGAACCTGGGTCTCCCGCATGGCAGGCGGGAATTCTACCACTGAACTATCCTCATACCCCCTGAGCACTAAATTCAAAGAATGTAAAGACAGACTATGAAATGGACCCTGGAGATAATCTCATCAAATCTCTTAATTTTATAAGTAAGAGACCCAGAATAACAAGAAGCTGAGAAATAAAATGATTTGACCTCATATCATTGGTCAATTTGATGGATCAGTTAAATTTTAGCCCCCATAAATTTTATTTTATTTTTTTATTTTATTTATTTATTTATTAATTTTTTTTTTGTTATTTCTGATCGTGAACACTGAATGGCTTGGAGCCCCCATAAATTTTAGACTGTAGGGTGCCTTTGGGCCAATTAGGAACAGGTGTCGCTTCCTGAGAGGCAGCAGCCCCAGACCAGGGACCAAGGTGTGGTGAGGGACATGTGGGCTGGACGGCAGCCCCTGTCTGTGCCGGGGCCAGAGCCTCCATAAGAGGTGGCCCTGAACTTGATGGGCAAATTTGTAAACTTCCCGTGTGTGACTGCTCTGTGAGCGATGTTAAGAGGAATAAGGCACAACCTCTGCTCTCAATGAAGAGGAAAATCAACTATTATCGAGGATATGCCACGTGGTCAGCTATTTAAATATATTAATTAAATGAATGCTCTCAGCTTCATGAGAAAGGAAATGACTCCATCTACCAGATGGACAGATGGAGGCTTACAGAGGTTAGATAACTTGCCCCAGATCGCACAGCTAGTAAGTGGCAGAACAGGAATTCAAATCCACTTCTGCTGGATTCCAGAGACCACACATTACCTACCTATAATCTACTTGAACAGATACACTTATCAATTACAGATACACTTGAACATTTGTCAATATATTAAGTTCCAAATAAGATGGTATTGGGGTTACAGAGGTTCTGAGGACTAAGAGATCAGTGCAGTCTGGTGGTTCCAGGCACTGCTTCATGCAGGAAAAGGATCTGTGTTAGCCCTGGGAGAATAGGTAGAATCTGAGGTAAAAAATAAATACACTGGTAAAGTAAAAGAATGAGCAAAGGCCTACAGTAAGATCTGTTTTACTTTTCTGGGAAATCTTGTGGCACCTAACCTAGGAAAGCACGGTGAGATCCTGAAGGCCAAGCCAAGGAGTTCACCTTCCTCTTAAGTTAGGGTTGGGGGAGGGCGTTAAAGATTTCCAAACACACGGGTGGTTCGGTGGTAGAATGTTTGCCTTCCATGAGGGAGACCAGACTTTGATTCCTGGACCATGCACCCCTTCAAAAAAGATTTCCAAACATAGTGAAAACAATGCTGGGAATGATAAGAAAGATACAGAATCAAGGCTCACTGTGAAGGTTCAATGCACAGGAACTGGTCATTTGCCAAAGTGACAAATGCTCTCCTCTCTTAGCCCTTCACAGCATTTAACATGGTAGTTCACTCCTTCCTCCTTGGTTTCCAGGACCCCACCGTCTCTGGATTTTCCTCTTACCTCATTGCCACTCCCTGTCAGTCTCTTTTGCTGGCTACCCTTTTCCCTGATCTGTTGGAAGGCCCCTTGTCCTCTTCTCTATTTACATGTACTCCCTAGGTAGAGCTCATTTAGTTCTCTTGTTTTATAACATCTATATATGCCAATGACTCCCACATTTACATCTGAAGCTCAGACTCCTCTTCCAAACTCAAAACTCAAAACATCCAACTGCCTACTTCATCCCAGAACTCTGATCTTCATCTCCCCCTCCCCCGCCACACACACGCAAATATGCTCTACTGCAGCTTTCCCCTTCTCATCTGAAAGTTATTCCATCCTTCCAGTTGCTCAGGGCAAAAACGCTGAAGACAACTTCTCTTTCTCTCACACTCCACATTCAATCTGTCGAGAAATCTTTCTGGCTGCACCTTTTAAATGGAGGCAAATTCTGACTACACCTGTCCATCTACTACCACCGGGTCCTACCACCACCACCTCTCACGTGGATTGTATAACAATTGTTATACAATTGTATAATAGCCTCATAATAGATCTCCCTGCATCTACCCTGCCCTCTTACCATTTTCCCTCAATGTAGCAGCCAGAATGATCCTTTTAAAACAGCAAAGCCTGTCACTTCCCTGCCCAGAGCCCTGGAAAGCTCCCCATTTCACTCAGAGTAAAAGCCCAAGTGCTCACAATGGCCATATCCCCTCAGGATCTGCGCTCCCAGCTGCCTCTCTCACCTCCTTTCCTCATTCCTTCACTCATTCTGCTCTTCAACACAGCCTGGAACAGCCTTAGGGAGAACGTTCCTTTGGCCTGGAATTCTCTTCCCTGGAGATCTGCTAGGCTAACTTCCCCACCTCCTTCAAGGCTCTGCTCAACTCTCACTTTCCTGTTCCTCATTACTCTTTTATTTTTTTCAAAAGCACTTTGAATTTGCACCATCTAATGCACTATATAATTTGCTAATTACATTTGGGGCTTACTTTCTTACTCCCACTCCCCTCCTGGGATGTAAGCGCCTTGAGGCAGGGGCCTTTGTTTTATGCCCTTGTGTCCCGTGTTCCCTAAGATAGTGCCTGGCACATAGTAGACCCTTGGTAAGTATTTGTAAAATAAGTGAATTAAGGGAAAGGGCAAAGCAGCCTTGAGCCAACATGAGAACCTTCACAAGGAACCATTAACAAGGGGAAGTAAGTGGCAATGAAAACAGGTGAGGGGAGGACCGAGGTGAGTGGAACCTGAAGTTGACAGGTGGGCACTCAGGTGGAAACATCTGGGATGATTTTGAAAATCTGGGACTCGTGGTCAGGAGTGACGCCACAGCCAGAGGCATGGCCACGGAGCAGACAGGCAAAGCAGTATAAATCAGCAAAGCGTACTCTGTGATGCTACAGTTTTCATCGTCTATTTGTGGGCAGGCAGAATACATAATGAAAGAAGAAAAGGAAAGATTTACAATGAACACATTACAATATAGATGTAGTTTATCTGCTGAGGGGTCAGGGAATACAGAAGGTGGCGTGAGTCACTCAGGGAGACTCTGAGCGACCCCCACCCCCATTCTGGGTGCCATCCCTCTGCCGGTGCCTGCGGCAAGAGCACTGAAATCACCTCTTCACCCGTGGCTCCCGTGCAGCGCTGAGAGACCCTTGCAGGCAGGGGCCTGACCTGGTCAGGATGGGTTGCTGTGTTTCACACAGATCATAGCTCTAGCACCTAGTACAGCCCTACACATGCACGCACCACTTAATAAACACTGGCAGACTGAATCCAATTTTGAAGATGTGAGTGGCTTTTATTGGTAGAAGAGGTAGGGTAAAAGTTGGAAGAAAGTTGGTAGATCTAGAGGATGTGTTCAATTTATCGTACTTAAGGAAAGATGCCTGTGTGGGAAATGGTATAATGAAAACCTGTTTGTGGAAGATGTGTGTGCTTGTCTGAGTGGGTATGTTTTTAAAGAGAGAGAGAGAGAAGGAGATTAAGGCAAGGAAATGAGTCAGAATAGAGGTATACAATCTTTTTGCTGCCTGAGATATACTTTTATTATTTTTCCATGATATGAAGGATTTTATCTCCAAAACAAATGGAATTTATTAAAAATTAACTAAATCATTTCTCCATTTTTATGTATCAAAGACATAAATAATTGGACATGCCATAAAAAATATATTCCAGAAATTCTTCTACTGGTCCCTGCAGCCAATAAGAGCTTCTGCTCAGCGCAAGTAACCAGCATTAGTAAACCAAGTAGATAAAATTCCAGCCAAAGAAAGAAAACATTTTTATTGTTCTGGACACTCTCCTTGCATTTTTGACAAATTCTTGCACAGTGAGTTCACGTCATGGGCCATGGTAGCAGCACTCACATGAAATGTCCAATGGCTCGGCTGATCTGGCCGATTAGATTTACAGATAGGACCTTTCACCCTGGTCACCCAGGCTGGGGTTCAAAGAATAGCTGGTTTCATTTGTGGGACTGACTTCTCATCTAGTTTCAAGAGTAAGAGGCTATTCCATGGGGAGAATCTTATCATGTAGGGAGTTTGCCGTGAACCACAGGGAAGTCTGGCAACCAAGATGACTGTTACCCAACCATGGGGCACCTCCCCAGCATCACCCTTCTCCTGCCTTTGACCGAGCCTCAAGTTAAGGTGGAGGCATGTCATCTATGGATACCATTAGATCAATAGTTCTCCCATCTTTTGGTCTCAAGACTCCTTTATACTCTTAAAAAAATGACTGAAGACCCCCAAAAGCTTGGGTTTATATAGGTTCTATCTATCAACATTCATCATAATGGAAATTAAGATTAAGAAGTTTAAATATTTATAATGTTAAATGATAAGGATGAACCCCCATTACCTACTGGCATCAATCACCTCATTTATTTATTTATTTTTTGCATGGGCCAGAACGGGGAATCGAACCTGGGTCTCCAGCATAGCAGGTGAGAACTCTGCCTGCTAAGCCACGTTGGCCCGCCCATCAATCACCTCATTTTTAATAAAAATAACTCTATTTCCCAAACCGAAAATAATGAGGGAGAGAAGAGTCTTTGTTTTACATTTTTGCAAATCACTTCATTCTCTGGCTCGATGGAATGCAGCTGCATTGTCCTAACTGCTTCTCCATTCCATCTGTTGTGACAGATAGGACACGTCATGCAGCATCTGGTGAACTTCAGTTCCGTGGGAGAGCATGGAGTATAAAAAACAAGTAACCTCTTAGCATTATGATGAAAATAGTCTTGATCTTGTGAATTCCCTGAGCCTCTAGGACACCAGGGGTTCCAAAACCACACTTGGAATACTTAGGTCATCATTCATAGCATCCTTTACAAGGGCTCCAAAACTGGCTCTCAGCATTTGTCTTACTATTCTATTTCCTTTTGTAAATCAATGTCTCAACGCATCCACTTTTCAGCCTGACTGCTTTTTTGAGGGTCTACTGGCTACAAGGTGTTTCCATTTTCCGGTGTTCTGATTGCCGCCAAAACCACAAAGTCAAACCTGAACTAATGCCTTTTCTCTCAAGTAAGCCCACCCGCCACCCTTATCCTCAAGATAAGGACTCCTGACGGCCTCCTCCTTCCCTTCTCAGCATATAACCTTTCACAAGTTAGGTCACCTCTCAGATTAAACCTCTTCTCTCCTTGAGGGTCCCTTTCTGTGGACCCTCATCCCTGCATGTCTGGATGAACCAGCAGCCATATGGGACTGGTTTCCCTGCTTCCCAACTTCTCCCTGAACATCCGTCCATTCTGTCTCTCAAACCACCCCCAGACTTCCCTTCTAAAGACTGACATGCATTGTGACCAGCTACAGAGAACTTAACCCACCAATCACCAACCTTCTAGCCACCCTCCATGACTCTCCACACAGTATAAGTGCATCACGTGGCCCCACTTTGTCATCCCCTCTGGTACCCGTGCTTTTTGCCCCGGTGTCCCGGGAGGGTGGCCTGCCTCTCCTCTTGATTCTGGCCTCACACATGTGACTTGCCTTAGCCCATGAGATGTTAGCAGACACAATACAAGCAGAGATTTGAAAAAGTGCTTAGCATTCCTGCTTCTTCTCTTATGCCTCTAACATCCCCATGAGAACGACATATTCACATTGGCCCTCTGAAGCAATGCTATCCGAAAGAAGTTTTAGCGATGATGGAAATGTTCTCTAGCTGCAATATCTAATACAGTAACCACTAGCCACGTGATGCTATAGACCACTTGAAATGTGGTTAGTGGGACTGGAAGTCTGATTTAAATTTAATTTAGTTGTAATTAATTTATATTTAACTATACATGGCTAGTGGCTACCATTTTAGACAAAACAGCTCTAGACAATGAGGGACATGTGAAACAGAACCAAATTATCCCAGTTGCTCAGACAAGGCCACCTTACATGAGCCCACTGCCAGCTGACTGCAGACAGATGAGCAAGAAATGCTTACTATTATACACCACTGAGGTTTCATGGTTGTTCGTTATGCAGCAAAAGCTAACTGATCTATTCTATCTCCTGACCCCACCTGCCTATCCAGACAGAAACCTCCTATTCCAACATAGATGCCATGTTCCAGTGGATCACAGTCATCATTTTCTCAACACATGCTAGGCTCAATCCCATCCTCATGCATTCTTCCCTGCAGTGCCTCCCACCTGGAACGGCCTCTCCATTTCCCTACCAAACTGAAACTGGACCTGTCTTTCAATGAAATGTAACCTCCTCTGTGAACTCTTCCCTCGCTACTCTGGCCCACAATAATCTCTCATGTCCATTTTCACATGTTTTAGGTTTGATACATGAGAACTCTCTAAGTCAGACACAGAACTGGGCTGGAATCCTGGCTTTGGCATTTAACTAGTGGTATGGCCTTGTGTATATCACTAATTACTAGTATTATTATGACCTCTTTGTCTGAAAATAAAAAAGGGGGGTTGTATTGAGCATTAAATAATGTAAAACTAGCAAGTCCTCTGGCATGCAGGTATACCTAATCAATAACTTTTCTTTCTTGGGGGTGTTCCTTTCATTTTTCTGGTCTGGAGCTCAGAACAGCGCAGAACACCTACTATATGCTCAAACTCCCTGTCAATTCGCTTTCTCACTCAGAGCCACATGAATGAGGGTTTCCATCAGCTCAGAAGAGCATCTACACAGTTACAGATTGTGGTGGATGTTGACATATGTCCCTCAGATCCCCTTTCAGCTCCTGGAAATGCAGCTTTCAGTTGTCACCCTTCTTTGAGGATTGCCTCTGGTGAAAAATAAATAAATCAATCCAACCGCCTCATCCAGGGCCATATCTCCTTCCTTTTCCATTTATTTCTCAGCACAAAAGTACAGAGGTCCAGCCCTCACTTCCCAACTTGAGAACTCTGAGAGGCCATCCCAGCTTCAGACCTCCCCATGGGGTTGGCTGAAAGTTTTGCTGTGACCACAGGGCAGCTCAGCTTCTCCTTCAGCTCCATCTTGCTTCGTTTCCCTTCCTTCCACAGGTATGTATCTGAAGAGCTCACCCCAATTAAATAATCTAGCTGCTAGTATCCATCTCAGAATCTGCTTCCTGGGCCCCTCGACCTGCAGCAAAGAGTTCTAAAAATCCAAAGAGCTTTGGGATTCTTTCTTATTGAAACGCTGATTAAACCCAAATAAATAAAATGGAATGATTTGAAAGGAATCTTTTTTTTAGGGCTAGATTTTCTAAGCCTTTAGAAAGTAATAGGGTTAGTCTGATGCTACAAGAAAAGGAGGGAAGAAGGTCCGGAATTTAACACAGAGCCGTTCTTAACCTGGCTCCGGTGACCTCCACCAGGATTCATAAAGAGAAGTCAATGGGTCTGTAAACTTAGATGGGAAAAATATTACATTTTTATTTTCACTAACTCCTAACTGATATTAGCATTTCCTTCCGTTACTAATGTAGATAACAAACCAAATTAGTAGTAGCACTCAGTGACTCTGCCACTAATAGAAGTCACAAGATATTTTCATATCACATTACAGTTGCTGCAGGTGTCTCCAAATACTGTTACCATCCTCATTACCTTGAAATGTCAGTAGTTATTGGACTAACATATTAGATCCACTGCTGCTTCTAATTTAATAGGGTTAAAAATAAGCACATATATGACCCCATAAATTTTTTTTTTGCTTTCTAGAACTTTGATCTGTATTGGTTTCCTTGATAATCTTAAGGATTTGATTTTACGCATTTTAAAAACATTATTCGGAGAATGGGTCAATAGGCCAGGAAGTATGGGCAGGCAACCAAGGCGGGTCAAGCTCTTTGTGGGCGGTGACGTTAAGGACTCCTTTTCAGGCAAAGGCGACAAGCTCCACGTGAGTGGTGTCCAAGGGTAGTCTGCCCAGGCCAGACGGCTCGCACAGTCATTTCACGGCTCCCACCGCATGTTTATTTTGTTCCCCCCACTTCTGGAATGTACACAGGCTTTATATGAAATCCACATGGCGCGCGACAGGGGAAGGCGGCGGCACGAAAGGACTTTAGCAAGCTGACAGCGCCCCCAGGTCTGGCCAGTTCTGGAGAGGCTCGGGAGAGTTAAAGGTCACCTGGCCCCGCTCTTCGCTTGGGGCCCCCGTGGTGACAACGCTAAGCCACAGGCAACTGGTTCACCAGGGCGCCCTAGTTCCCAATCCTGAAACAAGCTCAACCAGGGAGCTGAATCCTCGCCAAGACCATCTGGAGTCCACATACACAAATGCCGGGGGCTGCTGGCTGAAGTTCCTGGGGCGGAGAGCCCCGCCGGGGCCCCGGCCGCGGGAGCTGCTACCCTTCCGGCCTCCGCACCCACCGGTGCAGGGCCCCCCGACGCGCGCGCTGCCACCCCGCTCTGGACATCCCGCTGCGGAGGCCCCGCGCCCGCACCTGGCCCCACCAACAATGGCGAGACACGAACTGACTTCCCCGCGGCGATTTCTCCCACAGCAGACCCGGAGGACACTCCGCCCCGGGTCCCCGCGTCGGGAAGGGCGCACGCCGGGAGGCGCAGCCCCGGCGCGCTGCCGGCTCCCTAGAACTCGCGCGTCCCTCGGCGACAGTGACGAGGCAGTGGGGAGACCTCGGCACGCGGCCGCGAGCCGCGCAGAGGCGGGAACCCTCTGCGGGTCCGCGTCTCCGCCCGCGACGCCCACGTCGGTCCCGCGCCCCGGGCGCCCCCAGCCCGCCGGGACCCTCCTTCCGTTGCCGGCTCCAAACCCCGCGCCCTCTCTGCCTGCTGCAGCCGTCGCGGCCGCGGCTCGCACTCACGTAGACCGAGTCGATGTCGGATTTGTCGTAGAAGCGGAGCCCCCGGTTCAGCTTCAGGGCTGGGGAGACGCGGTCGTCCCCGGCCTCCAGGTCCCGGTCCCCGTGGCCGTGGCCGTAGGGGAAGAGCTCCTGGCGACTCAAGCAGCCCCCGAGCCCCGCCAGTAACAGCTGCAACAGCAGCCCCCGCTTCCACGGAGCCGGGGTCTGGCAGTCCGCAGCCAACATGTTCTCCAACTGCAGTCCCGCAAACCCGAGAGCTCGGCGGCCTGGAGGCTGAGGGAGGGCGGAGATGTAACCGGACGCCCCTTCACAGCCCCTCCGCTCCTCCCGCCCCCGAACGTTCCCACCCAGGGAAATAGGGGAGGGGAGCCGAGGGGAGATGGGGGAGGGCCCCGCTCTGATCACAGGGCGCGCCGCGGAGGCCGCCCAATGGCCGCGCGGGGGAGGGCAAAGGGCGACACCGAATCTCCCCCAGCCTTCCCGGCCGCCTCGCCCTAGGCCCTGAGGGGTACTGGGTTCTTGTGGCCGCTGTTCCCCAAACCAACCCGATTGACAACGAGCGGCCCCTCCCGCGCCCAGCTCTGCAGCACTGGACTCGGGTCAGGGCTAAATCTTGGAAAGCTGGTGAAGTTTAAACGCTCAGGATTCAGAAACAGACCCCACCCCAAAGCCACTCGGCGACGTCCGGAGTTCAGACTCGCTGGCCTCTGGTAGGAAAAGGGGGTGGGTGATGAGAATTAACAAGAGAGCACAGGGCCAGGAGCATGTTCCTTTACTCATCCATCCACCCATTCATTCAACGTTTATTAAGTGTCCCATCCTGCGCTAGGTAATGTGGAAGTTTTGCAAGAAATAGGATCCCACCCTCCCAGACGTTTTGAAGGCCAGGCAAATTCTTGCACAACAGTTGCACAATTTAATGTTAGCTTGGATGAGGTTCCTAAGGACCTTAGGGCTGGAATAATAGGCCACGGAGAACTTCGTGTGGAATAGGATTTGGGGAATCAAACCAGGTCTTGGGGAAACGATAGCGTTTGAATAGGTAGCAGGAGATAGTTCCTTCTGGTAGATGGAGGGCATGAGTGGGGAGGATTCAAGGTATCATCCCCCAGTTGAGAATTTTTGAAGGACTGTTAAAGTATAGCTTTGAGTGCCAGGCTTACAATTTTGGACCGCTCTAACAGTAAGAGAAGAACTATTGAAAAGTACTGATAAAGGGACATAGGTGGCATCATAAATAATCAGTTGATCATTAACTTGGCACTGCATTAAAAGTAGAGACAAGAAGGTCATTTGGCCACTATGGAAAGAAAAAAATAAGAGGGTTAGAAAGGAAGAAATGGAAATCCGGAAGAAATGCATGAGACATTGCAATAAACGAAGGAATAAGAGCTGATTATAAATTTGATATTGAGAAAGAAAAGTAAAGAAGTTAAATATGGGTGCAGAGTTTCAAGTCTTGAAGATTGGAAAACTAGCCCATTGCTTTGAAGTCAGGGGAGCTGGGGAGAGAACCTGAGACAAAGGGGGTGAATTATGGGTTTGGTGTCAACCTGTTCATTCTGAGGGGTCAACAGGGCATCCCCATCTCTTGTTGGCAGCTAAAAGTAAGGGCCTGGATCCTAGTTTGTATTAATTCTTCAGGTAAACAGAAAATTCTACATAATATTTAGGGTATGAGTCCTGAATACACAGAAATCACAAGGAGGAAAAAAAAGCAAATGAAACATATCTTCTGAATATAGTTTTTGGTCTATTCAAGACATTTTTTTTCTTTTCTTTTAAATTCATTTAAAAGTGAGAAGGCTTACTAGGTACCAAGTGTTCTATAGATATAATTCATTTCATGCTCACAACCCTAGGAGACAAAGACTATTACTATGGCTGTTTACCGAGGAGGAGGGGCACAAAGACCCAAAGAGGTTAAACCTCTTTGCAAAGATCACACGACTGGGAGCCCATGTGTGATTCAAAGTGGCCCAGCTCCAGGGACCCTACTCCTAACCACTACATGAAGTGACCTCCTTATTGCTGCATTATTTTCCCTCATTACTAAAGAGAGACAAATGCTGCCTATCGTCTGTTGCCAAATCCAATGACTTTTTCTACAGCTCCTTTCCAGAAGTGCAGAGCTCAGAGCTCAGAGCTCTAAGCCCACACATCCTAAGTAGTGCTTCCTGTCACTGATCTGTACTTTCCCTAGTCTCAAGTGCTGCACCAAACATTTCAGGATTTCTGGATCCCAGACATGCCGATTCCAACTGCAGGGAATTCCATATGGAGCCTCTTATTTATCTTCTGCTCACGTGCACAAGACATTGGGCCCCATAACTCCCTAGGGACCTGTCAGCTCAGCAGGACTTTTCCTGTCTGTGCCTCAGCCCTGCTCATTCAAAATCCACCATCTCTTCCTCCCTCCCTTATCAGAGCTGTCTCTGAAACTGTTGCCAGTGCCTGGAATGTTTTAGCTCCTCTCATAAATTCTCTCCCTTTTTGACTTCTGAAAATCCCATTGGTCTGTGGAAATTTCCTTGGTTAATAGAAAAGAAAGAGCCAGTGAGAGCAGGTCTCCATTTTGCTGGTCAAGTGCAGACCCTGGAGTCTGACAGCCTGGCCGAGACCCGGACCCCACCTTTTACTAGCCCTATAAACTTGGGCAGGTTTCTAAGCCTCAATATCCTCATCATTTGTATGAAATGTTTATACCTACAATCAAAAGATTGTTGAGGATTAAATAAGGTGGCCTATTAAATGCTCCTAGCACAGAGCCGGGCACAAAGTAAGTTCTCAGTTAATAGTAAACCGTCATTATGATCTAAACACACAGTTTTCATGATTCATACAATTTCAACATTTATTGAGAATCTACCATGAGTCATACACTGTACTAGGCATTTGAAACACTAAAAGTCCATTAAAACACAATCCCGGTTGCGAGGAGCTCACAGTCTTTTGGAGGAGATAGACACAAAAGAAGCAAGAATACAGGGTGATGCTTCGATACACACAGGGCAACAATGAATGCCTCTTGTTGAAAGCCTACTTCTGCTAGATATTTTGTATAATATCAAATTTAATACTAATAACAATTGCACAAGCTAATAACCCCAAAGTAGAGAGTGGGCAAATGAGGTTTGCAGTAATATTAAATAACTGGCTCAGTTTCACTCAGTTAGTACAAGAGCTGGTATTCGAATCCCAGTTTGTCTAAAGCCATAGCTTATATTCTTTTCACCACACCGTCTTGCCTTTCTTTGGAAGAAGAGATTTCTCCCTCAACTTCTACCCTACAAGATATATTTGCTCTGTTGTTTATATTTAGTGTTCATGTTCTATTTTTGTATGCTTATGTTCCCTTATTTCATCAGTATCATCTTGCTTCAGTGAGGTCTAATATATACTATAAACTATCTGTCATTTATTACTTATAGTCCTGTACTCACTAACTCACTAAACATTGCTTGGTGTTGGTGGGATGAGATCTGATGCTGCGTTTCCTACCAGGAAAATGTGGGTTGTGATTCTGCTGCTTCTTTAGAATTTATAGTTTAAAATACTCCAGTGTGTGTTTTCGTTTCCTAGCTGCGAAAACAAATACTGCACAATGGGTTGGCTTAAGAACAGGAATGTATTGGCTTATGGTTTCAGAGGCTACAGGACTTGCATTAGAAGCTAGAAGGCTTGCTTCCTTCACAATTTGACATCTTCAGGCAGTCTTTGGGGTTCCTTGGCTTTTCCGTCATATGACAATGCACATGGCGGCACCTGACTTCTCTTCCTGGTTCTGTTGACTTCTGTCTTCTGGCTGCTCCCTGTGGCCACTCTCTTATCTGACTTTCACTCTACTTATAAAGTAGTCCTGTAATCTGAATTCAAACCCAACCTGATTCAGTTGGGCCCTACCTTAACTGAAGTAAAGAAGAGATCTTATTTAAATGGGATCCCACCACCAGAATGTGAACCAAGACCAAGAACATGCCAAACTAGGGGAGAGTTCAAACCATCGCATTGTATAACTGTTGTCATAGAATTCTTAATTTCCTATTATTCTCAGGTCATTTTCTAAATTTATATAATAATTAGGCTTTTTTTTCTTAGTTGTTTCATGTGTTTGTCCAGGATGTAAAGTCTTTGGGGCAAGGACCATGTATTCTATCTCTTTCCCAAAGTTCACAAAGTCTAGTCCAGGGCTGTATGCACATTACTAAAATTTAACAAACTCATTAATATTTTTAAGAACCATTTGATATCTGCCATAGCAAACACACCCATAATTACATGATACACAGCTGTTTAAAAAGCCAAAACTCAAACCCTGCACTTCGGAGACTTGTACTCTTTTATGGCCTGTTCTCATCTTGATTTGTCAGGAGACAAAACTTAGGAACCACATCTCGGGCTGCATCTATAAGAAGCTAATATAACTTGTCTTTTTAGTTTATTCAGACAAAAGTCCAGGTAACGGAGTGAGGAAAAAAGTTAGCTCAGTTGGCTCCTTCCCCCAAAGGAAGCATCAGTTCTAATCTCATACTTCTGTGAGGTTTGGCCACTGACCACATTTGGCTTTGTAAGATTTCTTTATTTATCAGATGTTACACAGAGTTAAATGTGTTAGCGTTTCAATTCTGGGGGAGATCACCTAATTCACGAATGGAACAATCACTATTTTAAGCAACCTAAGCTCATTTCTGATCTCAGATAAGGATGATCATAAACTAAATGACCAGTCCCTACAAAGTATGAGAATCAAGCAGGATTTGGTGCTCGTTTACTGCATTTTCAAAGCAGATTTGGATAAAAGATATTTTGGAGAAGCATAATTATGTCTATCTATGTGTTTGGTTTGGAAGATGCCAAAGTTTACAGGATAAAGTTTAATCCTCCTATTTCTACATCCTGTGTTCCTCTGAATTTCGTTAGTTCATTCTCATCAGACCTCCAGCATAAACTTCCCGGTTTCCACTTGCCTTTTGTTTGTTGTTGTTTTAAACTTTTATCTTGAAAAAATTTCAGACTTACATAAAAGTGGAAAGAATAATACAAAAAATTCCCATGTAATGCCCTTCACCTAGATTTACCCAAATGTAACATTTTACCACATTGCCTTTTTTTTCTCTCTCCATATGTATATGTGTGTAGGTGTGCGTATACACACATTTTTATCTAAATCATATTACAAACATGATGCCTCTTTACCTCTAAATACTTAACACTGGATTTCCTAAAAACAGAAACATTCTCTCACATAACCATAATACAATTACCAAATCAGGAAATGAATATTTATATAATTCTACTATCTAATTTACAGATCTTTTTCAGAGTACACCATATGTCAATAATGTTCTTTCATAGCAAAAGAAAATCCCAGATTACAAACTGCGTTCAGTTGTCTGTTTAGTCTTCTTTCATTTTCATGAGTTCCATCGTCATTCTCTATCTTTTGTGATTTTGATATTTTTGAAGAATACAGACCAGCTACTTTTTAAAAACTTTTTTTTTTTTTTTAACATGGGCAGGCACCGGGAATCAAACCCAGGTCCTCTGGCATGGCAGGCAAGCATTCTTGCCTGCTGAGCCACCGTGGGCCACCCTAAAAACTTTTTAAATTGTATGATATAACATATACGCAAAGCAAAGAAAGTAAAAAAAGCAATAGTTTTTGTGCTGATTTGAACAGAAGTATGCCCCCTAAGAAAAGCCATGTTTTGATAGAAAACCCATTCCTTAAAGGTAGAATAATCTCAATTCAATACTGTATGTTTGAAACTGTAATGAGATCATCTCCCTGGGTGATGTGATTTAGTCAAGAGTGGTTGTTAAATTGGATTAGGTGACGACATGTCTCCACCCGTTTGGGTGGGTCTTGATTGGTTTATTGGAGTCCTATAAAAGAGGAAATATTTTGGAGAATTAGAGATTCAGAGAGAGCAGAGAATGCTGCAGCACCACGAAGCAGAGAGTCCACCAGCCAGGGACTTTTGGAGATAAAGAAGGAAAACGCCTCCCTGGGAGCTTCATGAAACCGGAAGCCAGGAGAGAAAGCTAGCAGATGACGCCGTATTCGCCATGTGCCCTTCCAGCTGAGAGAGAAGCCCTGACTGTGTTCGCCATGTGCCTTCTCACTTGAGAGAGAAACTCTGAACTTCATCGGCCTTCTTGAACCAAGGTATCTTTTCCTGGATGCCTTTGATTGGACATTTCTATAGGCTTGTTTTAATTGGGACATTTTCTCGGCCTTAGAACTGTAAACTAGCAACTCATTAAATTTCCCTTGTTAAAAGTCATTCCATTTCTGATATATTGCATCCCAGCAGCTAGCAAACTAGAACAGTTTTCAAAGCACTTTTCAACAAGTAGTTACAGGACAGATTCCAGAGTTTGTCATGAGACTGTACCATCATCTCAGGTTTTCCCTTCTAGCTGCTCCAGAACACTGGAGGCTAGAGGGAATATATATATTTTTTATCATCACAATCGACTTTTTTTTTCATTTTTTGCGAAAAATAACATATATACAAAAAAGCAATAAATCTCAAAGCACAGCACAACAATTAGTTGTAGAACAGATTTCAGAGTTTGGTATGGGCTACAATTCCACAATTTTAGGTTTTTACTTCTAGCTGTTCTGAGATACTGGAGACTAAAATAAATATCAATGATTCAGCAATCATACTTATTTGTTAAACCCTAACTTCTCTGTATAACTCCACAATCACCTTTGGTCTTTTTCCCATTCTTTAGGGATATTTGGGCTATGCCTAATCTAACTTTTTCATTTTGGAAGGGGCTGTCAATAATAAGGGGTAGGGAGGTGGAACTAACTAATGTTCTGGAAAGGTGGCCCCTCTAGGTTTCAGGACCTATTTGGTCCAGGGACCCATCTGGAGGTTGTAAGTTTCTGGAAAGTTACCCTAGTGCATGGAACCTTTGTAGAATCCCATATATTGCTTTTCATGTTCTTTAGGATTAGTTGGAATGGTTTTGGTTGGGTTTGGCAAGTTATGGTAGGTAGCAATGTCTAACCAAAGTTTGCATAACAGCAACCTCCAGAGTAGTCTCTTAACTCTACCTAAACTCTCTCAGCCACTGACGCCTTATCTGTTACACCTCTTTTCCCCCTTTTTGTCAGGATGGCATTGTTGATCCCACGATACAAGAGCCAGACTCATCCCTGGGAGTTATCTCCCATGCGGCCAAGGGAGACTTTCACCCCTGGATCAGACCAGTTATTTGTAGACTTGTTCCTAAATTTGGGCTTATCTCTTGCTTGCTTTATAATTGGATCACAGTTTTACATAATGTTGGCAGTTGTACCTCCCACATGATGTTGTGTCCTTCTCAGTGCATCACCTCAAGAGACAGAGGATCTCAATGTATCCTATTATTAATGATGTGAGCTTTAATCAATTGATTAAAGTGCCTTCACCCAGATTTTTTCACCTGACTTTTTTTTCTTAAATTTTTATTGATAAAACCAAACAACATACAAACATGAACATCCTTAACATATGAACATTCCATAGTTGGTGTGCAATCAATGGCTCACAATACCATCACATAGTTGTATATTCATCACCGTGATAACTTCTTAGAACACTTGCATCACTCCAGAAAAAGAAATAAAAAGAAAAAAGAAGAATTTCATACATACCATACCCCTTATCCCTCTCTCTCATTGACCACCAGTTTTTCCCTTTACCCTACTTATTTTAACATTTGTTCCCCCATTACTTATTTTTAATCCATATTTTTTACTCATCTGTCAATATCATAGATAAAAGGAGCATCAGACACAAGTTTTTCACAATCACACAGTCACATTGCGAAAGCTATATCATTATACAATCATCTTAAAGGAATACGGCTACTGGAACACAGCTCTACAGTTTCAGGCAGTTCCCTCTAGCCTCTCTAATACACCTTAAACTAAAAAGTGGCTATCTATAAAATGCATAAGAATGACCTCCAGGATAACCTCTCGACTCTGTTTGAAATCTCTCAGCTATTGACACTTTATTTTGTCTCATTTCTTTCTTCCCTATTTCTGTCGAGAAGGTTTTCTCAATCACTGGATGCTGACTCCCAACTTATTCTAAGATTTCTGTCCCACGTTGCCAGGGAGGTTTACACACCTAAGAGTCATGTCCTACATAGAGGGGGGAGGGCAACAAGTTTGCTTGCCATGTTAGCTGAGAGACAGGCCAAATCTGAACAACAAAAGAGGTTCTCTGTGGATGACTCTTAGGCCTAATTTGAAGTAGACTTAGCCTATCCTTTGCAGGGATAAGTTTCATATGAACAAACCCCAAGATTGGGGGCTCAGTCTATTGCTTTGGTTGTCCCCACTGCTTGTGAGAATATCAGGGATTCTCCAAATGGGAAGTTGAATTTTCCCCCTTTCTTGCCATTCCCCCAAGGAGATTTGCAAATACTTTTTTATTCACTGTTCAAATCACTCTGGGATTTATCGGGGCATCACTCTGGACAAATCTACAAAATCTCATGCCCTACTCAAGGTTCCATGTACTTGTGGTGTTCAATTAAACTGTCCATATAAGTTATATTAGGAAATGTACTAGTCAAAATATAAATATTGTACCAAATAAACATTTTTTGCTTTAGTCTCACACATAAGTTAAAATTTAAAAATACGAATGACCATCTATTTTCAACACCCTGCAATATTGACATTCCTTTATTCTTCCTCATGCAAAAACATTTTTTAAATTGTACATTTTAGTCACTATCATTGTACACTCTAGGCATTCCTAGATTATACCATCTCAGTTTTCATCGTCTATCTAGTTTCATTTGTGCCTCCAGCCCTCCTCCCTTTATCATTCTCACATTCAGCTTCATTGAGTGTACCAACATTATTGTGCTACAATTAGGTACTATTGTGAGAGCCACTTCTGAATTTTTACAATCAGCCCTGTTGCACAATCTGTATCCCTTCTGCTCCAATTACCCAAAATCTACCCTATTTCTATCTCCTGATGGCCTCTGTTCTTAACTGAAATTCTCCAAGTTCATTCATTAGTGTTAGTTCTTTTCAGTGAGACCGTACAGTATTTGTCCTTTTGTTTCTGGCTAATCTCACTCAGCATAATGTCCTCAAGGTCCATCCATGGTTGTTACATACTTCATAACTTTATTCTGTCGTATGTGTACACCACTGCTTGTTTAGCCACTTGTCTGTTGATGGACATTTGGGCTGTTTCCATCTCTTGGCAATTGTAAATAATGCTGCTATAAACATCGGTGTGCAAATGTCCATTTGTGTCCTTGCCCTCATATCCTCTGAATAGATACCTAGCAGTGGTATTGCCGGATCATATGGCAATTCGATATTTAGCTTCCTGAGGAACCACCAAACTGCCATCCACGATAGTTGCACCATTTTACATTCCCAGCTACAGTGGAAAAGTGTGCTTCTTTCTCCATATCCTCTCCAGCACTTGTCATTTTCTGTTTTATTTATAATGGCCATTCTGATGGGTGTGAGATGATATCTGATTGTGGTTTTGGTTTGCATTTCCCTAATAGCCAGGGAAGTTGAGCATCTTTTCATGTGCCTTTTAGCCATTTGTATTTCCTCTTCTGAGAAGTGTCTGTTTATGTCCTTTGCCCATTTTGTAATTGGGTTGTTTGTCTTTTTGTTGTTGAGTTGAACAATCTCTTTATATATTCTGGATGCTAGACCCTTATCTGATATATCGTTTCCAAATTTTGTCTCCCATTGTATAAGCTGTCTTTTTACCTTCTTGACAAAGTTCTTTGATGCACAAAGTGTTTAATTTTGAGGAGTTCCCATTTATCTATTTCTTTCTACAAATGCTCGTGCTTTGGGTGTAAGTTCTAGAAAACTGCCTCCTATTATAAGATTTATAAGATACTTCCCTACATTTTCTTTTAAAAGTTTTATGGTCTTAGATCCACTGTTTAGGTCTTTGATCCATTTTGAGTTAATTTTTGTATAGGAGGTGAGATATGGATCCTCTTTCATTCTTTTGCATGTGGATATCCAGTTCTCCAAGCACCATTTAATGGAGAGGCTGTTCTACCCCAGGTGAGTTGGCTTGACTGCCTTATCAAAGATCAATTGTCCACAGATGAGAGGGTCTATATCTGAACACTCTATTTGAGTCCATTGGTCAGTATATCTATCTTTATGCCAGTACCATGCTGTTTGACCACAGTAGCTTCGTAATATGCCTTAAAGTCAGGTAGCATGAGACCTCTGATTTCATTTTTCTTTCTCAGGATATTTTTAGCTATTCAGGACACCTTGCCCTTCCAGATAAATTTGGTTACTGGTTTTTCTATTTCTGAAGAGTAAGTTTTTGGGATTTTAATTGGTATTGCATTGAATCTGTAAATCAATTTAGGTAGAATTGACATCTTAACTTTATTTAGTCTTCCAATTCATGAACACGTCATGCCCTCCCATTTATTTAGATCTTCCATGATTTCTTTTAGCAATTTCGTGTAGATTTCTTTGTATAGGTCTTTTGTATCCTTTATTAAATTTATTCCTAAATATTTTATTCTTTTGGTCGCAATTGTAAATGGAAATTTTTCTTGATTTCCCCCTTAGATTGCTCATTACTAGTGTATAGAAACACTACAGATTTTTTGAGTGTTGATCTTGTAATCTGCCACTTTGCTGTACTTATTAGCTCTAGTAGTTTTGCTGTGGATTTTTCAGGGTTTTCAACATATAGTGTCATATCATCTGCAAACAGTGAGAGTTTTGTTTCTTCCTTTCCAATTTTGATGCCTTGTATTTCTTTTTCTTGTCTAATTGCTCTGGCTGGAACGTCCAACACAATGTTGAATAACAGTGGGGATAGTGGACATCCTTGTCTTGTTCCTGATCTTAGGGGGAAATTTTTTAGTTTTTCCCCATTGAGGATGATGTTAGCTGTGAGTTTTTCATATATTCCCTTTATCATGTTAAGGGAGGTCCCTTCTATTTCTATCCTTGAAGTGTTTTCAACAAGAAAGGATGTTGAATTTTGTCAAATGCTTTTTCTGCATCAATCAAGATGATTATGTGGTTTTTCTGCTTTGATTTGTTGATATGGTGTATTACATTAATTGATTTTCTTATGTGGAACCATCCGTGCATACCTGGGATGAATCCTACTTGGTCATGGTGCATAACTCTTTTAATGTGCTGCTGGATTCAATTTGCAAGAATTTTGTTGAGGATTTTTGCATCTATATTCATTAGAGACATTGGTCTGTAATTTTCTTTTCTTGTAATCTCTTCGTCTGGTTTTGGTATGAAGGTGATGGTGGTTTCATATAATGTGTTAGGTAGCCTTCCCTCCTCTTCAATTTTTTTTAAGAGTTTGCACAGGATTAGTTCTAATTCTTTCTTGAATGCTTGGTAGAATTCACATGTGAAGTCATCTGGTCCTGGACTTTTCTTTTTTGGGAGCTTTTTAATATGAATTCAATTTCTTTATTTGTGATTGGTTTGTTGAGGTTGTCTATTTCTTCTCAAGTCAATGTTGGTTGTTCATGCCTTTCTAGGAATTTGCCCATTTCATCTACATTGTCCAGTTTCTTAGCATAAAGTTGTTCATAATATTCTCTCATTACCTCCCTTATTTCTGCAAAGTCAGAGGTTATGTCTCCTCTTCCATTTCTGATTTTATTTATTTGTTGTCAGCCTTGCCAAGGGTCTATCAATCTTATTGATTTTCTCATAGAGCCAATCAATGTTGTTGATTTTCTCGGTTGTTTCCATGTTCTCAATTTTATTTATTTCTGTTCTAATCTTCATTATTTCTTTCCTTTTGCTTGCTTTTGTGTTAGTTTACTGTTCTTTGTCTAGTTCTACCAAGTGAGCAGTTAATTCCTCGATTTTTGCTCTTTCTTCTTTTTGATAAAGACATTTAGGGCAATATATTTCCCTCTTAGTACTGCCTTTGCTGCACCCCTTAAATTTTGATATATTGTGTTTTCGTTTTAATTTGCCTCAAGATATTTACTGATTTCTCTTGTAATTTCTTCCTTGACCCATTGGTTGTTTACGAGTGTGTTGCTGAACCTCCATATATTTGTGAATTTTCTGGCCCTCTGCCTAATATTGATTTCCAACTTCATTCCTTTATGATCTGAAAAAGTGTTTTGTATGATTTCAATCTTTTTAGATTTATTGAGACTTGTTTTGGAACCCAGCATATGTCTATCCTTGAGAATGATCTATGAATACTTGAGAAAAAGCTGTATCCTGCTGTTGTGGGGTGTAATGTTCTATAAATGTCAGTTAAGTCTAGTTCATTTATTGCATTATCCAAATTCTCTGTTTCTTTATGATCCTCTGTCTAGATATTCTGTCCATTAATGATAGCAGGGAATTGAAGTCTCCAACTATTGTGGTAAATGTGTCTATTTCTCTTTTCAGTGTTTTCCGTGTTAGCCTCATGTATTTTGGAGTGCTCTGGCTCAGTGCATAAATATTTATTATTATTATGACTTTTTGCTGAATTGTTCCTTTTATTAATATTTCTTGCCCTTCTTTGTCTCTTTTAATTGTTTTACATTTGAAGTCTAATTTGTTGGATATTAGTATAGCTACTCCTGCTTTTTTCTGATTGTTGTTTGCATGAAATGTCTTTTCCCAACCTTTCATTTTCAACCTATTTTATCCTCGGGTCTAAAATGCATCTCCTATAGACAGCATATACATGGGTCCTGTTTTTTAATCCATTCTGCCAGTCTGTGTCTTTTGATTGGGAAGTGTGGTAGTTAGGTTCAGTTGTCAACTTGGCCAGGTAAAGGTGCCTAGTTATATTGCTGTGGACATGAGCCAATGGTATGTGAACCTCATCTATTGCTCATTACATCTGCAGTTGGCTAGGAGGCATGCCTGCTGCAATGAATGATGTTTGATTTAACTGGCTGGTGCTTAAATTAGAGAGCTCAACATAGCACAGCCAAAAGCAGCTCAGCATACCTTATTTCAGTACTCACAGCTCAGCCCAGGCCTTTGGAGATGCAGAAAAGAATCACCCCGGGGAAAGTTGTTGCAACCCAGAGGCCTGGAGAGAAGGCCAGCAGAGATCACACTGTGCGTAAGAAAGAACCTCAGTTGAAAGCTGCCTTTCCTCTGAAGAACAAAATAAATCCCCTTTTGTTAAAAACCAGTCCGTCTCTGGTGTGTTGCATTGTGGCAGCTAACAAACTAGAACAAGGAGTTTAATCCATTAACGTTTAGTGTTATTACTGTTAGGGCAGTACATTCTTCTACCATTTTGCCTTTTGGATTTTATATGTCATATCTAATTTTCCTTTTTTTGTTTACTGATATTCTTCATTTCTGCATGCTTCTTCAGACCTCTCTCTCCTGTCTTTTCCTATCTGCCGCTAGTGCCCCACTTAGTATTTCTTGCAGAGCTGGTCTCTTGGTCACAAATTCTCTCAGTGACTTTTTGTCTGAAAATGTTATAATTTCCCCCCTATTTCTGAAGGACAGTTTTTCTGGATATAGAATTCTTGGCTGTCAGTTTTTCTATTTTAGTAATTTAAATATATCATCCCACTGTCTTCTCACCTCCATGGTTTCTGCTGAGAAATCTACATACAGTCTTATTGGGTTTCCCTTGTATGTGATGGATTGCTTTTTTCTTGCTGCTTTCAAAATTCTCTCTTTCTTTTGACACTGACATTCTGATTAGTAAGTGTCTTGGAGTACGTCTATTTGGATCTATTCTCTTTGGGATACGCTGCACTTCTTAGATCTGTCATTTTAAGTCTTTCATAAGAGCTGGGAAATTTCCAGTGATAATTTCTTCCATTAGTTTTTCTCCTCCTTTTCCCTTCTCTTCTCCTTGTGGGATGCCCACAACATGTATATTCATACACTTCATGTTGTCATTCAGTTCCCTGAGTCCCTGCTCATATTTTTCCATTCTTTTCCCTATATTTTCTTTTGTTTGTTGGATTTCAGATGTCCTGTCCTCCAGTTCACTAATCCTATTTCCCGCCTCTTGAAATCTAACATTGTAGGTTTCCATTGTTTTTTTCATCTCTTCTACTGTGCCTTTCATTCCCATAAGTTCTGTGATTAGTTTTTTCAGACTTTCAATTTCTTCTTTTTGTTCATTCCTTGCCTTCTTTATATCCTCCCTCAATTCATTGATTTGATTTTTGATGAGGTTTTCCATGTCTGTTTGAACATCCTGAATTAATTGTTTCAACCCTGAATCTCATTTGAATTGTTGGTTTGTTCCTTTGACTGGGCCATATCTTCAATTTTCCTAGTATGATTCGTTATTTTTTGCTGGTGTCTAGACATTTAATTTCCTTAATTAGTTTATTCTGGAAGTCGTTTTCACTTTTTTACCTAGGATTTTCTTGCTAGATGGCTTTGTTGTCTATCTATTCTTTGACATTCAGTTCAGCCTATTGTAGACCACTAGCTTAGGTTTTGTTTAACAGATCAGAATTTTTCAGTTCTTGTTTTCTTATTTCTTGCTCTGCCTGTATGGTGCCTTTTTTTCCCCTTACAAGGGTCTACTTAGGTATTATAGACCCCAGTCAGATTATCTCGGACCAGATTGGCAAGGAGGAAAGAGGATCAGTTTTCCCTGAGGGAGAGACCCAGCTGGTTGAAAGACTTTCCTGTGAAGTCTCTGGACTCTATGTTTTTCCTATCCTGCCTAGTATATGGTGCTTGTCTGCCTGCAGGTCCCACCAGCATAAAGTGATGCAGTACCTTTAATTTCAGCAGACTCTCCCTGCTGGGGGCCTGGTTGAGACAGAGAAGAGGTTGTAGGCTGGTTTAATTGCTCAATTTTCCAGTCCTTGGGGTCTGAATTCCTTGAGGGAGGGATTCCACCTGACCTGGGCCCCACCCCTCTCCTGGGGAAGTCACAGCCTTCAGGGAATTACCTCCTTTCACCTGACCAGCCTTTTTGTCTCTCAGACAAGTTTAATTCCGCCCTTGCCTGGGGCAGTTGGAGCCTGAGATGGCTTGTAGTTGTATCCAAAGAGCAGTCAGGCCATAGAAATACAGCCATAAAAAAAAGAAAAGAAAAAAATCCTTTTCACAGCAGGACCCCTGTTCCTCGGGTTTGCCAATCAGGAGCTCAAGTTGGTACATGGCTCTGTGTATCTCCAGGTCCTTTGTGCCCCCTCCTTTCCTTCAGGGTCCAGACCCTTTCAAGTATTTTGTGCTGTCTGATCTAAAAATTACCTGTTTGATTTTTTTTTTTTTTTCTTTTTCCGCCAGCCCTGCCCTCTCTGCAACAGGGCAAAACCCCGCAACCTCAGCTTTAACTCGAGGTTCATCTGAGGTGGAGGGTCTTTCTTTAGTAGTCAGAATTTGTTGATTAATTCCACAATTGGAGGTTGGTTGAGCTCAGCCCCTTGCTGTTAGGAAAGTCTCTTTCCTTTCCCCTCTGGGAAGCAGCCTGTGGGGGAGGGTCACCGCTGCCACAGCTTGGAGCACTCACGCTTCTGGAGGGGCTCGCAGCTGGTCCAGCTTGTCCAGACTGGTGGATGCTGGGTGTCCGGTCACTGATGTGGCCCCAGCAGTTGTTCTGTACTATTCCTGGCTACTTACTAGCTGCTCTGGAGGACGAACTAAATTCCACACCTCACTAAGCCTCCATCTTGGACACTCTTCATCACCTGACTTTTTTAACAGGTAAATTTACTTGGTAAAATTTCCTTAAATACCACAATTATTATCAATAGTAGTGAAAGCAATGATCCCTTTTACATTTTAAAGGTATTTTCATATTGGTTAATTACATTTCCAGTCACTTTTCCCCAACATATTATTTTCCTATTAAAGCACCTCCATATTTTAAAATTATATTTCCCATCATTTTTTTCAAATATATAACATTACAATTTTTCTTCAATATTTTTATTTATTTATTTATTTTGCATGGACAGGCACCAGGAATCAAACCTGGGTCTCCAGCATTGCAGGCAAGAATTCTGCCACTGAGCCACTGTCGCACTGCCCTCAATTTTTCTTCAACATTTTGTTTCTTTCTCCAAGAATCATTTGTGAAATGGACTTTTTATACCTATGTCACGTTCCAAGTCAGTGTTCATCCCAAGACAATATCACAGGAAACTATTAGGAGGTTGTTTTAAAAAGCTTATATTTATGGCTTCTCAGATCCTGTTCTTAATTTTCTTATGCCAACAGTGGATCTCTGTTTGTTGATTTGATCCATTGGAACAAGCTGCACGGATCATTCATTTGTGATTGAGTTTTTATTGAGTCCCTCCTGTGTACCTGGCATTGTTCCTGACACTGGGGACACATGTGCACATGTGAACATGTTCCCTGTTCTGTCAGAGTTTATGTTCTGGTGGGGAAAGGTGGACCATAAATAAATGAATGTGCAATTATGTAAGATGCCATGAAATGATGAACAAAAGTTCTATGAATAAAAACAAATTAGGATAAGAGCCTACGGAGTGACGTGGGTACAAGAGGGAGGTGCAGTTTTATTTAGGAAGATCGGGGGTGTCCTGGAGGAAATGCCTTTGCTGTGGAGATCTGAGGAAATGAGGCAGCAAGCCGTGTGTGTGGAGGGCAAAGGAGCGCCCCAGGCCGAGGTCCAGATCTGGCTGCAACTCAGGAACCACAGGGTAAAGCCCTGAGCAGGAGCAGACACTGTGCCAAGGACAGGGGAGCTGGTCAGGATGGCTGGAGCTGCGGAAATGAGGGCTAGTGGGGTGAGAGAAGGTCAGGGAGAAAACCTTGTCCTTCTGGGCCACAGGAGGGACTTCGCCAGTTGAGAAGCACAGGCTTAAGCTGAAAATAGGCAATGTCCAAACCGGGAGGAATCAACCAAATGATCAGAATAAGGTTTTCCTGACTGCAATACATTGCTATCTCTGGCTGTGGAAAACATCGAGGATGATGCAAATCTTGTAAAACAGAGTGGGAAAGAAGGGAAACAGTTCCAACATGAGACATTATCATCAGAAAGGTAGAAATGAAAAGAAAAATAAAAAAGAAAGAATAAAATTCTGCTGCTTCTCACTGAATTGAAGTACATTCAGTTCTGCCTTAAGGGTTGTTGTTTTTTTTCTTTTTGGAATATTTTTATTGAAAAATCTTCATACACGTACAGTCCATACATGGTTTACAATTAATGGCTTACAGCATCACCACATAATTTTATATTCATCACTATGATCATTTTTAGAATATTTGCATTACTCCAGAGAAAAGAAATAAAAAGAAAAAACTCATACATCTCATACTCCTTACCCCTCCCTCTCATCGACCACTAGTATTTAAATCTATCCAATTTATTTTGCCCCTTATCCCCCTTTTTATTTATTCATTATTTATCCATATTTTTGTATTCATCTGTTCATACTCTGAATAAAAGGGGCATCAGACACAAGGTTTTTGCAATCACACAGTCACATTCTAAAAGCTATATCACACAATGCTTGTTTTGAAAGAGTACATTTGTTCCAACGAGAATGATATATCAGGCAACAGTGTGGGCATAATGTGAATTTTGCATTTGCTTAGGTGAGCTTTCGTCTTTGAGAAACACGAGAGAATGTGGAAAACGGCATCCCTTTGAATTGCTCTATATAGGAAAACACAAAACACGCACGGCACACACCTCACTGGGACAAGAGCCACACCCATCTGCCCCTGGCGTCACAGCCCTTGTCCACCAGGTCACACTAACTCACAAGCTGCAAACTTTCCAAAGGCCACCCCTGGCCACGTGGCCCCAAGCCCTCCTGTTCTCTCTCATTTTACCCTCTTTCCTCTCAGTCTACTCTGTATCTTTTTCCTCTCTGTTGTCTGGACTTTTTTCCTTTTTCTCCTTTCTCACGCTCTTTTCCTATTTTTCTTTTGTTCTTTTCCCCTCAAACGCAGGGTGGTGGGTATAGGGAAGCCAAGTGGACAAGCAAGCAGGAGCATGCGTGAACACTTCTGCAAGCAAACTTCCGGTCTTTTTTAAGGTAAAGTGTCATATTTGTTGCGGTACATGTGCATTTCTCAGCCACTCAACATAGGTTGTTATTACCATTTTTTTTTTAATACCACTGACAAGTTTGAGTATTGTGCCTCTGACCTCATGCTTCTGGAAAACCCTGTATTTTTCATTTCTGTGGTGACTTTTAGCAATAATATGCTGCGTTCTAGCAGAACAGGCTGTATTTTGGCGCCAAATATCAGCACAGCAAAGATAATACTCAGCTTTCATAAGATAAATCTGGTGTCATCCAAGTTAGTGACAAAAGTGATCTGTCAACACCATCCTGGATCAGAGGACAGCGATGTCATTTAGCCTGTCATGGAAAAGGTCCTGGCCAATTCCCAATTTGGGATAACTTTGCTTTCCTAGGAAGCAAGGCATGTCCCTTCCAAGCCCCTTCCCAAAGCATCATGCCTTTCCCACATCACCTCCTGGAGGTGCTTTGTCCCTTAGCCCTTGGCATCTGGCATACTAGAAACCATGCACAGCCATCCATTTGGATGGCAAAAATCACCCTCTGGCTGCAACTAGTGATACCTAAAAAGGAGCGACAACTAGAAGTTAGCGAATGGGAGTAAAATTGGGGAGCTACACTGGGCCAGACTGTTGAGAGTACTGAGAGTCCAGAGACACTCGGCGCCTGCCTTGTCTAAAGTGAAAGTTTGAATACAAAAGTTAGAGATGATTGCAATAAAGAGCAAGGAGAGATTTTTAGAAAATAATTGTCAAGGAACATTCTTTGAGTATGACTTCCAGAAACTCCCAACTACCTGGGGGAAATCCTGCTTCCACGGGTGACAGTGGAGCTCTACCGTCCAGGGTGATTACTGCTAGGCTGCAGAAAACCATGAATGGGGTCTCATCGAAGCTCTTACACCCACAGTCACATACCCCGAAACTCTGTAGGGTTGCAAAAGCAAGTCATACCTCCTGAACACATAATATGGGTTCCAGGTACAGTTTCATGCCACTTGCTTGAACCAACTTTCTATGCTTTCCAGAGGTTGAATAATAATCACAGGAGCTGTCAGATTGCACCTATGTAACAGTGGCCAGTCCTAGTCAGGGTAAGGTATGGAAGGGGCTGGGAAGAGTAGGGCTGGCCACAGCCAGTCACACCAGGCTGGAAGGATAGAATGTATTCTGCAGGCAATCCCATGCCACTGAACATGTTTGAGTGATGATGTAGAGTTGTGCTCTGTCAGTGTGGTTTAGGTGGAATTAGAGGAGAAAGAGCATGTGAATGAGCGTGACAAGGAGAATGGAGAAGAAAACAATCCATTATGGGGAGGGAGGAGGGTGGAACCAATATGGTTAGAGAACTGATCAGGTGTGAGAAAAAGGAGAAGGGAAATATAGTAGCCATGAAAATGCACTGCTTGGATCTGAGGCAGGAGCATAACTGACTGACAACCCCAGCTGCTATATTCTGGATCTACCATCTCCTCCCATTGAGGCCCCACTTCTCTAAGCTGCTCCAGATAGTAGCTGAGCCCAGCAGAGTATAATGCAAGTTACTCCTTCCTTCTGAAGGAGACTGGCTAAGGAACCCCATCAGCCTGGCCATATCTTTCTTAGAACTATGCTGCAGTCTGAGACTTCCTACCCATCCTTTCTCCTTTTCCTGCTCCCTTCACAAGGCTCAGGCCAGCAGTGAGTCTGAAGACTCTCCTTGTCTACCCTGCTCCCTCCCTTTATCCTTCACAGGTCCAAGAAAACAGGTGGTAAGATGAGGCCTGGGGGCTGGCACACTCACCACCGGTGGGCAAAGAGGATGGACACATGTGTGCCCCTTATAAGGTATGTGGCCGCGTATGTGATCTTCTGGTCACTTGACAGGCGAGGAAACTGAGGCTGGCAATTTTTAAACCATTGCCCAAGGTCTCACAGCTAATAAACTGCACAGCTAAGGTTGAAGTACAGTCTTCTGACTTTAAATACAATACTCTTTCCACCAGTGTAACAATATTCAAACTTTTTTTAAAGCAACATAAGACTATTATCCAAATAGAAATATTTTTCCATTTTTGTATTCTAATCAATGTTAATATGCAAATATTCTTTAGAGGATTGTTACTACAGTATAGCTCCATTTTTGTGTTCACTTTTTTCAATTAGAATAGTAATATAATAATTTTCCATGTTGCAACATAGCTTTCACAATTATTGCTTTATCAAATCTATTTATTAGAGCATAATTAATCTAACCCTTTCCCTACTGTTAGCATTTAGCCTGGTCAAAAAATCTGCAGTTAATATTTGTCTTTCTCTCTGGGGATTATTTTTTCAAATCTTCTTCCCCAAAGTGGGACTACTGGGTCAAAGGAACATTTTTGATAGCCCTTGGCATGTATAGAGTTGAAAGAGAGGCAGGACATGGGCACAAGCATCACCAACACAAGCAAAATGCATGCCTTTTAACCTTAAGCCCAGTTCATATCTATTTTCTGCAAGAATTCTTCCCAGATCCCCGCAGACAGAATGTATCTCTCCCTTTCCTATACCCCATTGTAGCAAAGATTATGACACCGCATCTTGGCTGAGAACTGTTCAGTTCACAAAGGACATCTACAAGCTCATAATCTGCAGGAGTATTTTTTTTAATTTTTTAAAATTTAATTTATTTTGTATTCTCAAACCAAAACAACATACAAACCTGACATTCTTAACATACAAACATTCCGTGTATGGTGTACAATCAATGGCTCAAAATAACACCACATAGTATATTCATCGCCATGATCATTTCTTAGAACATTTGCATCACTCCAGGAAAAGAAATAAAAAGAAAAAGGAAAAAACTCACACATACCATACCCCACACCCCTTCCTGTCATTGACCACTAGTATTTCCATCTACTCAATAGATTTTAACTTTTGTTCCCTCTATTTTTTTTCTATACCTTTTACCACTCCCTTTCATTGTTCACTAGGATTTCTATCCACTCAATTTATTTTAACATTTGTTTCCCATATCAACTATTTATTATTAATCCATATTTTTTACTCATCTGTCAATATCATAGATAAAAGGAACATCAGACACAAGGTTTTCACAATCACACAGCCACATTGCAAAAGCTATATCATTATACAATCATCTTCAAGAAACATGGCTACTGGAACACAGCTCTACAGTTTCAGGTAGTTCCCTCTAGCCTCTCGAATACACCTTAAACTAAAAAGGGGATATGTATAAAATGCATAAGAATAACCTCCAGGATAACCTCTCGACTCTGTTTGAAATCTCTTAGCCACTGGCACTTTATTTTGTCTCATTTATCTCTTCTCCCTTTTGATCGAGTAGGTTTGCTCAATCACTTGATGCTGAGTCCCAGCTCATGCTAGAATTTCTGTCCCACATTGCCAAGGAGGTTTACACCCTTGGGAGTCATGTCTCACGTAGAGAGGGGGAGGGCAGTGAGTTTGCTTGCTGTATTGGCTAAGAGAGAGATAAGCCACATCTGAGCAACAAAAGAGGTTCTCTGGGCGTGACTCTTAGACCTAATTTTTTTTTTTTTTTTGCATGGACAGGCACCAGGAATCAAACCAGGGTCTCCAGCATAGCAGGTGAGAAATCTGCCTGCTGAGCCACCGTGGCCCACCCTAGGCCTAATTCTAAGTAGGCTTAGTCTATCCTTTGTGGGGATAAGTTTCATATGAACAAACCTCAAGATTGAGGGCTCGGCCTATTGATTTGGTTGTCCCCACTTCTTGCGAGAATATCAGGAATTCTCCAAATGGGGAAGTTCAATTTTCCTCCTTTCTTGCCATTCCCCCAAGGGGACTTCACAAATACTTTTTTATTCACTGTTTAAATCACTCTAGGATTTACTGGGGAATCACTCTGGACAAACCCTCAAAATTTCATGGCCTATTCAAGGTTCCGTGTACTTATGGTATTCAATTAAACTGTCCATATAAGTTATATTAGGAAATGCACTAGTCAAAATATAAATTTTGTACCAAATAAACATTTTTTGCTTTAGTCTCACTCATACGTTAAAGTTTTAAAGTATGAATGACCATTTATTTTTAGCAACCTGCAATATTGACATTCCTTTGTTCTTCCTCATACAAAAACATTTTTTTAATTTGTACATTTAATCACTATCATTGCACACTCTAGGCATTCCTAGATTATACCATCTCAGTCTTTATTGTCTATCTTTCCTTCTGGTTTCATTTGTGCCCCCAGCTCTCCTCCCTCTATCATTCTCACATTCAGCTTTATTGAGTGTACTAACATTATCGTGCTACAATTAGGTACTATTGTGCTACCCAGTTTTGAATTTTTACAACCAGTCCTGTAAATCTGCAGGAGTATTTTTATACTGACACTCACAGTAAATGCCTTGCCCAGAGACACCCCAGTCAGCAAGAGGCAATGCCATGTTATTCCCTGGGTGGTATTTATTTCCTCTACAGAGCTACAAAAGGGAAACTTCTATCACCTGTGAACTTTATGTCTTTAAATTAGACTACTGTCACAAGGAATAAAGGTGTTTGCATTTAAAATAATCCTGACTTCTCCACCAGGCTAGCAGCCTCTTTAACTTTCCCCTGAAATGATCAGAAACTCCACCAGGGATGAGAAAGCCCATCTGCTGCCTTCCAGAACAGGCCTTCTCATCTGGGTGGACTGAAAGATGGGGAGGGTGCAAGGGAAAGTGGGGAGAAGAATCAGAATCACCTTCCATGGATTCTGATAAGCCTGGGGTTGCTACAGATCTCAGAAGGAGGTAGGGAGGCAATTGCAGGGTGAAACTCGATAGAGAATCTGATATGCACCTTAAAAGGAGAATCATCCATCAAAGCTGAAGATCTGCTGGCTGTCAAGATTGGGCTTTCTCCCCTGGCTCTCTGTGGAATAATTCCTATCACAATGGGATTTCTTACATACAACTTATATAATTCTGATTACAAACTACCCGTTCCTTATGTGTTAGCAAAGGCTTGAGAATAAAGAAAATTTAAACCTGAACAGTGGAAATGGATCAGATATATAACTTGCAAATATATCCCCTCATTTTGTTTGTTGTCTTTTCACTTTCTTGATCAAGTCCTTTGATGCACCAAAGTTTTTAATTTTGATGAAGTCTGACTTACCAATTTTTACTTTTGTGGCTTTTTTTTTTTGGCATGGGCAGGCACCAGGAATCAAACCCAGGTCTCTAGCATGGCAGGCAAGAAATCTGCCACTGCGCCACCACCACACCACCCTGGTTTTTGCTTTTGTTGTCATATTTAAGAACCCTCTGCCAAATCCAAGGTGATAAAGAGTCATCCTTGATTTTTTTCTAAGAATTTTGTAGTTTTAGCCCTTACATAGTTTTGGCTCTTTCAATTTCATAGTTTTAGCTCTTGCATTATGTGCATGGAATGAAATAAGGATTCAATTTCATTCTTTTGCCTGTGTATATCCAGCTGGTCCAGCACCATTTGCTGAATAGACTATTCTTTCACCATTGAATGGTTATGGCGCCCTTGTCAAAAATCAGTTGACCATACGTTTATTTCTGGACTCTCAGTTCTATTCTCCTGATCTATAGGCCTATCCTTATGCCATTACCACCCTGTTTTGATTATTGTATCTTTGTAGTAAGCTTTGAAATCAGGAGGTATAAATCCTCCAACTCTGTTCTTTTTTTTTTCCAGATTCCTTTGGCTATTTGTTTTTCCACATTTATTTATTTATTTTTAATTTACCTTTCTATTTATTTTTGCAAGGCATTGACATTTTTCCACATTTGAAAACAAACTTTCTATTTTGAAATAGTTTAAGATTCACAATAAGAGGCAGATCGTTGTAAAGAAGGAATACAGTGGAACTTGAGTCCCTAGAAACAGATTCCCTGGAAACTATTTATGATGGTTTGGAGGTTTAATGGGCCCCAGAAAAAATCATGTTCTTAAAGCTAAACCATTCCTGTGGGTGTGAACCTACTGTGGTTGAGACGTTTTGATTAGTTTATTTCAGTGAGGCATGACCCAGGTAAGCCTTAATCTTTTACTAGAATCCTTTATAAGGGGACGAAAAACAGAAAGACAGAAAAGCTCTGAGAGGACACACACAGAAGCTGAGGGAGAAAAACCACAAATATATATATTGAAAACCAACTATGTATCAGGCACTGTTCTGAGTTCCAGAGAAATAGCAGGGAACAAAACTAATTCCCTCCTCACATGACACTTCATAAAGAGAGAGGCAGATAATAAGCAAATACATAACATGTCTGATAGTGAGCAGTGCTATAAAGAAGAATGGAGCAGGATAAGGGGATAAGAAGTGAGAGGAGATGGGGGGCAAGAAAAGGGGGACAGTGTGACCAAGGAAGGCCTCTTTGATGAGAAGACACCATCCCAGTGGTTTTCAGAATGTGGCCTCAGGACCAGAAGCAGCAGCAGCATCTAGGATCTTATTAAAATTAAAATCACCAGACCCTACCCCAGACCTACTAAAATCAGAAACTCTGGGTTGGGGCTCAGTAATCTGTTTTAACAAGCTCTCCTGTAATAGATGATTCTCTTGCATTCTAGAGTTTGAGAGCCACTGCACAAGCACATGAGGTCCTGGTTGGCAGAGAATTATATTATCATTTCTGAATTCTCACAGAGCCTGCCTTAGTGACTTGCACACATCAATTAGTCAGTAAATGTGTGTAGACTGAATTGAAGAGACACTTGTCTTAGCTCAGGTTGCTCATAGTATACTTTTCTGTAAGAAACATCTGAAAGAAACAATGAAGTATGTATTGTACACCCATAATCTTTTGGTTTCATACTCTCTTAGGACTGTTTCTTCCCTTCCTCTTTCATATATTTCCATTTGACCATTCTTTTTCATTATTCCTTTTACTCCATCTTACATGTACCTTCTCTTTCCTATTACCACCTCTAAAAAATACCAGAATTACCCACTTTCCCCCTTGGGTTCATCCTCATAACTCTAACAACCCAACCAAATTCTTCCCCAACGCAGCCACACTTTTCCTATTTGAGTTCTTTCAATTGAAAGCAAAATGGTTGGAAATGTAGTGGTGGGAGGGGAGTGTGAAATTTTAAAAAAGATGATCAGCAAACTCCTCACTGAAAAGGTGGCAACTGAGCAAAAACTAAAAGGAAGTGAAGAAGTGAGCCATGGGGCTATTCAGGGAAAATTACTCCAGGCAGAGGGAACAGTCAGTGCAAAGTTCCTGAGGCAGGAGCATGCCTGATATGTGAGGGGGCCAGAGGGGCCAGAGCAGAGTGAGAGAGGGAATAGCGGGTGAGGTCAGTATGTGTGCATGTGTATATGCAAGCATCTCTGTGTGTGCGTGTGTGTATGACTAAGTGTGTGTGTGTGCGCGTGCGTGTGTTTGGGCAGTGGGGATAGCAGGTGTCATTGAAAGGGGGTGTACATGGACATAATGTGGTTCCAGAACTTTCTCTCCCATTTTCTGAGCATGATTCCATCCTGCTCCACCCTATTAAGCCAGAAAGGTTCTGTTATCAGTCACAGCCCAGGGTTATATTGTCCTATTATCTCAGGTTTGTGCCTTTAGCTTACCCAGGCACACCACTGCTCCCGGCCAAAGGGAAAAACAGAGGTGGGAATATGAGCCAACTACAGGGGTGTCAGTTTCAAGGGAGAGTTGAAAGCTCTGCCAGAACAGCCAACCCCCAACCAATACCATTCCAGCCAATCCTAAAGAACGACAAGACTGTTGTATAAGATTCTACAAAGGTTTCATGCACTAGGGTAACTTTCCAGAAACCTGTAACCTCTAGATGGGTCCCTGGACCAGTAAGCCCTGAAACCTAGAGGGCCCAGCCTCTCCAGAACATTAGCTAGTTTCATCCCCCTACCCTATAGTATCAACAGCCCCTTCCAACATGAAAAAGTTAGAATGGGCATAGTCCAAATACCCCTAAAGAGTGGGAGAAAGATCAAAGGTGATGGGGGAGTTATACAGAGAAGGCATGAGTTTAACAAATGAGCATGAGTACTGAATATTATACTAATATTTCTTTTAGTCTCCAGTATCTTAGAGCAGCTAGAAATAAAAACTTAAAATGGTGAAATTGTAACCCATACCGAACTCTGAAATCTGTTCTACAACTAATTATTGCAACGCACTTTGAAATGTATTGTTTTTTAGTATATATGTTATTTTTCACAAAGAAGAAAAAAACATTTCTTTTAGCCTCCAGTGTTTTGGAGCAGCTAGAAGGAAAAATCTGAAATAGTAGAATGTTAACCCATAACAAACTCTGAGATCTGTGTCTACTTATTGAAGTGTACTTTGAAAATCATTGCTTTTTTTCTTTTCTTTGTATATATTTAACAATTAAAAAAATGTTTTTTAAAAAAAGCTGTGTTACAGCCCTTCCAGCATGAAAAAGTTAGAATGGGCATAGCCCAGATACCCCTAAAAAGTGGGAGAAAGATCAAAGGTGATGGTAGAGTTATACAGAGAAGGTAGGGCTTAATAAACATGTATGATTACTGAATCATTATATTGATATTTCTTTTGGTCTCCAGTATCTCAGAGCGGCTAGGAGAAAAAACCTAAAATGGTGGAATTGTAACACATCCCAAACTCTGAAATATGTTCTACAACTAATTGTTGTGCTGTGTTTTGAAATTTATTGGTGTTTGTTACATATGTTATTTTTCACACACACACACATAGAAGTGATGATAAAAAAATATATATTCCTTCTAAACTCCAATGCTCTGGAGCAGCTAGAAGGAAAAAATCTAAGATGATGGTATGGTAGCCCATGACAAACTCTGGGATCTATCCTGTAACTACTAGTTGAAGAGTGCTTTGAAAACTATTGTTTTTTTCTTCCTTTGCTTTGTATATATGTTACATTATACAAAAAAAAAAAAAAAAGCTCTATCAGAACAATCAGATAACTTCTCAGCTTTGAAATAAGGGGGTAAATAAGGATTTTTCTATTAGCAATGAAAGGTTCTGGCTTTGAAAGAACCAAGTGGGAAAGGGATGGAAGTTTTTTTGGCAGTTGTTTTTCAGGATCTTTGATGGAGGAAGGAAACTTAACAACTTCCTGGGAAAGGAAAGACCTCACCCCCCACCTCCCTGCCCCAATCAATGTATATGTATCAAGAAGAAGAGGATGCAGGCGTTTCCTCTCAGTTCCAGGGCATCCCCAGCTGCTGTATCCAGCTGAGACTTGGGTTGCCTGAAGTCAGGCTTAAAAGAAGCCTTTATATGCTGCAAATAGAAATGGAAATAGAACTTGGGAGTTTGGGTCCTCATTATCTCTTGTCTTGATTATTCCAAAAGCATCCTAAATTGTATCCTGTCTGCCTGCACCCCACTTCCATCCTCCGTACCACTGCCAGAGGGAGCTTTCAAAATAAAAATCTGGTTATGTCAATTTCCACTTCCTAAAAACCTTTAATATTGTCTATTTTAGAGATTCCCAGAATTCTGGAATTTTTTAAGCAAAAATTGAGGAGCCCAACAAAGAATTGTCAACTTTTTAATTGTCACCATCATTTGATAAAGATAGAACATTTAAACAACAAAATGTAAGAAAGACATAGAGTCAGAATTTAATTGAATATGGCCAGCTCTCTGAATAATTTATACACAAATTATATATGTGTGTATATATATGTATATACAAAATGTAATCAAATATATATATATGTGTGTGTGTGTGTATGTGTGTGTGTATTCAGTTTTCACCGCAGACCAATGAAAGCCTTGTAACAGACCAAAACTGGTCCAAGAGCTGTGCTTGAGAACCACTGGCCCATGGATGAAACCCAAGCCCCCTGATGGAGTACATCAGGGACCCCCCAGTGGGCCCAGCCTCCTCTCCAAACCTCTCCCATATCATTCCCCTTATCATCCATATTGCTTGAGCTATTCTGCATCACTTGCAGTTTCCTAAGCCCACTGTGCTGTTCCATGCCTGTCTTTGCCTGTCCCTTCTGCCTGAATGCTCTTCTCTTCTCCTTACCCTTTGTGTCATCTTCTATTCATCCCTCAAAAACCTGTTCAGTTGTTACCTCCTTATTCTTCCCCTGCCCCTAAGAAGACAGATTTGATCACTCCCTTTTTAGAATAATTTTACTTTTTTTCCACAATATAGCTGTGCATTTATCATCACAGTCGACTTTTTTCTTCTTTTTTGTGAAAAATAACATATATAGAGATAAGCAATAAATTTCCAAACACACTGCAACAATTAGTTGGAGAATAGATTTCGGAGTTTGGTATGGGTTACAATTGCACAATTTTAGGTTTTTCCTTCTGGCTAAGATGCTGGAGGCTAAAAGAAATATCAGTATAATGATTCAGCACTCATGCTCATTTGTTAAACCCTACCTTCTCTGTATAACTCCACCATCACCTATGCCCTTTCTCCCACTCTTTAGGGGCATTGGGGCTATGCCCAGAATGGTTTTACTTTTATATTTTTGTCATCATGTGGATATGTTCTCTTCTACACTAGATTCTGAGTGCCTTATTTACCTTTAGGTCCTCCCACACAGAAAATGAACATAGTCGTTGCTCATGAAAAATTCACCGAACTGAACTGATTTTGAGCAGAAAGTATCCTGTTCAAAGTCAAGTTTACTTAAGGAGAATGGCTCAGACACGAACCATTCAGATAACTAAACAACCTTCCTGCTGCGTCAACACAGAACTCTACATGGGGGACCAAGTAATTGATCTCAATGTTCAAAAGATCCTTAGAGAGAAATGTTGTCTATAGATAGATAATTACAACGACCATAATTTAAAATGACTTCCCACAGATGGAGTTTTCATTTGTCCAGATAACATCATTCCACCAGTGATCTTAAGAAAAAAACACAGCTGATTATTGTGTTGTTCTAAAAAAAAACAAATGGTTAAAACTGCAGTTATAATGTTTTTACGACTCCATTGTCTGAAAAAAGCAAAGGAACACATTGTGTTGTGGGTGGTTTTTTTTTTTAAACAAAACTTGTTCAAATATTATCTTCTCTAAGTAGTCTGAGATGTAAAATGTACTTTTACTTAAAACAGCTGTCTTGCAAAAGACGTGCGGTTGGTTCTGTGTAACGCATACGCATTTATTCTTGCCAGTAAAGCTCTGCAGATACATAAAAGGACCTAAATCTCCAAGTCTGTTTATTTTTGCCGACCCGCTGACTATATACACCTAACGTCCTTCCTTCCAGTTAGAAGATCCAAAATGAAAACAAGCAGCAACCCACTCATTCCAGTCCAAATTTGGTGCTACGTTTTGACTCAGAAGGCATACCCAACGGGGTCCTCGCGCAGCCCCAGAGGCTTTCAGTCTGTAGGCGCATCAGAAAGATAAGTACTTATCTTCTTTCAGGAAATAGAGGGCTAAATATTTACAAATGTAAAGGGTGACAGTGCTCCGGAGACCTGCTCCAGGGAGGGATGGTTGATGGAGAGGTTTTTTTTTTTTCTTTTCCCTTTCTTTCTAGGTTTACATTGAAGATCTATTACGGCAAAACAAATAATGAAAAATGACAATGTGCTTGACTGGTTGTTTGATCAACTTAGCATCAACTAGCTAGTTTGGCCATCTGTAAAGCATTTTTAGTCCCATTCTGCTTTTCTTGGCATCAAATCCATGCAGTGCTTTTCTACTGTCTTATTAGAATATTGGGGAGGAAATATTCTAGGGGAGGAAAACTCATGGGAGGTTCCTGAGCTCTTTCTGAGGGTGAGTGAAGCAGTGTATTCTTTTTTCTTTTTAAGTTGTATCATAAGCTAAGGTGGGCGGCTGCCGTGGCTCAGCAGGCAGAACTCCGACCTGCTGTGCTGGAGTTCCATCCCTGGTGCCTCCTGCCCATATGCAAATTAAAAAAAAAAAAAAAGATAAGCTAAGGTTATCCCTCTCCATTACTTTTTTCACTAAAAGATCTACACTTATTTTAAAACTTCCTTTTTATAAAAAATGATAAAAATAATTATGATGGTTGTAAATAATTCAAATATTCAGAAATGTATAATGTAAAAAGGAAAATTTCACCTTTCCCCTCCATCCCATCCCACCCTTCAGAGATAATTTGGGATATATCCCTCCAGAAACGTTTCCTGGGTAGGTAGCTAGTGAGGACACAGATTCTGGAGTCAGATTGCCTGGGCGCTTATCCCAGGGCTGTCTCTTGCCTAGCTGGGTGATCTTGGGCAAGTTGGTTGACCTCCTTATACTTCAGCATCCTTATCTGTAAAATGGGCATAATTATGATTCTCACCTCATGGGATTGTTGTGAGGATTAAAAGAGCTCCTACGTGTGAAGTGCTT
This sequence comes from Myrmecophaga tridactyla, assembly GCA_004026745.1. NCBI lineage: Eukaryota > Metazoa > Chordata > Mammalia > Pilosa > Myrmecophagidae > Myrmecophaga > Myrmecophaga tridactyla. The sequence goes on from PVIY010001940.1 coordinate 126,806, forward strand.
AGAGTCATGCCTGGCACCCAGTAAGCACTATGTAAGTGTGGTTATTCTTGTTATCAATGGTTAATCCTATAAACATGCACTGGTTTGTTTAGGCTACAGCTTGAGCTGCTGTAGCAGAGACCCCAAACTACAGGAGCTCAAACACGAAAGACATTTGTTTTTCTTCTAGTAGTGATTTGAAGAGTGGTACAGGGCACGTAGTTCCCCCTCTCCCATGAGGTTTCCTCCCCTAGAATTTTGTCCTTGATTGCATCAAAACATTCTCTCTCGGTTCCAGCCTGCAGGAAGGGGACAGAGGAAGCGTGACAGCTATCTTCCTTTTCAAGGAGGTGACCCTTTAGCTGCATATATCACTTCTACTTACATTCTATTGCTTAGAATTTAGATTTTTTGTCAAATTTAGCTAAAAAGGAGGTTTTAGGACCTGCTTAAAGATGTCACTACCTCTGAAATCTTCACTCCCACCCAAGCTAATTTAGTTGTGCACTGCCCACCAAGCAGCAGGAGGTGAGGAGCTGGGTTCCTACTGAAACATGACAGTAAGAAAGAATACTGAGTGACAATTAGCAGTCCTACCACACACACTGTTTAAAGATGGGATCATTTTGTACATATTGCTTCACAAATTGATTTTTTCACTTATTAGTATATTAGGTGCATCTCTCTACGTCACTATACATGGGTCTACCTTCTGCTATCAACTCCATCACATTCCATGGAGTAGATGCCCCTTAACTCACATAACCAGTCCTTATCAAAGGACATTGAAGTTGTTTTCAAGTTTTACTATTGCAAGCAAAGCTGCCATGTACATCCTTCCACAGATACTGTTTTTGCAAAATTTTACTCGTATTTCCATAACATAGTTTTAAAGAAATGGGTTGCTAAGGAGAAGGGTATGTGCAGTTAAAATTTTGATGCATACTGTGAAATCCCACTCTGAAAATATAATATCAATTTGTGCTTTCCCAACAGTATGTGAGAGGCTTCTTGCCTTCTTGTATACCGAAGAGAGGCCCCCCTTTAGAAGGATGACCTATCCCATTGAAGACCTTGGGAGAGTGGCAATGGCAACAATTCCAATTCCCACCCATGAACGATGATGGCCTTGATTTATAGCTGGTCCAGACCGATGGTGAGAGGAAGGAAAAAGAAAGGAAAGGAGGCAGAAACCTGATATTTACTGAGAGCTGGGTATTATTATCCTTACCATACATGTGTGGAAATGGAGGCACGGAGTAGTTAAATATTTGCCCAGTCCACATAGCTGAGAAGTGGACAAATGGATCCTTACCTGTTTGACTTCAAAGATGCATTATGTAGGGCTCCTTGGTCATGGGAAACAGAAATCATCTCAGACTAGCTTGAGCCCAAGATAGAGGGTGCATCGTGGACACCGAGGGCATAAACATGGCTGGTCATCTGGAGAGGCCTAAAACTAAGATGTCCTTAGGTCTTGTTCCTTCTCTCTTTTCTGCTTCTTTTTGGAAGCTTTCCTTATGCTTCCTTTTCTTAATCAGCTTTATTGCTGTATAATTTGCATACAATAAAATTCACCAACTTTAAGTATGCAATTAGGTAAGTTTGAACAAATATACACAGTGTGTAACAACCATCACCATCATAATATGGAACATTGTCATCAGTCCAGAATGTTCCTCCACCCCCAGCCTGGGCACCACTAATGCGCTTTCCATCACTACAGTCATATGTCTGAAATTTCATATAAATGGAATCGTATAGCATGTAGCTTTGCATAACTGGCTTCTTTCACTTGGCATGCTGCTTTTTGAGATTTATCCATTTTATTGTATATATCTGTAGTATCTAAAATTTACTCTGGTTTTATCCATTTTATTGTATATATCTATAGTATCTAAAATTTACTATGGTTTTTTTTTTATTGCTGAGTAGTATTTTATTGTATGGATAAACTGAAATTCCCGTTCACCAATTGATGGGCATCTGGGTTATTTCAAGTATTTAGCTACAGCAAATAAAGCTGTTATGAATATTTGAGTACAAGTTTCTGTATGAACATGTGTTTTAATTTCTTCTGGAAAAATACCTAGGGGTACTTACTCTATGATAAGAGTTATGTTTAATTTTATAAGTGACTGCCAAGCTGTTTTTCAAAATGGACGGACCATTTTGCAGTCCCACCAGAATGTATGAGCACTCCAGTTGCTCCACATCCTTACCAACCCTTGATATCATCAAACTTTTTAAATTTAGCCCTTCCAGTGGGTGTGTTTTAGTATTTCATTGTGACTTTAATTTGCATTTCCTTAATAATATTGATCATCATTTCATGTCTTCATTATCCATTTGTACACTTTCTTTAATGGTTTATTCCAATATTTTGCTTCCTTACATTTAAAAATTTTTTTGTGTGTGTGTGGAGGGTGCATGGCCAGGAATCAAACCTGGGTCTCCTGCATGAAAAGCAAGCATTCTACCATTGAGCCACCTGTGCACTCTTTTTAAATTTTTTCAATGCAATTTTATCAATATATATTATATATTCACATACCATGTAATGATCCAAAGTATAAAATCAATTGTTCACAGTATCATCATATAGCTGTGTATTCATCATCACAATTGATTTTTTTTTCTTTTGTGAAAAATAACATATATAGAAAAAACAATAAATTTCAAAGCACATCATAACAATTAGTTGTAGAACAGATTTCAGAGTTTGGTATTGGTTACAATTCTGCAAATTTAAGTTTTTAGTTCTAGCTGCTCTAAGATACTGAGATTAAAAGAAATATCAATATAATGATTGAGCAGTCATGCTCATTTGTTAAACCCTACTTTCTCTGTATAACTACACATCACCTTTGATCTTCCTTCCACTCTTTAGGGGTATTTGGGCTATGCCCATTCTAACTTTTTCATGTCAATAATATGGAATAGGGGGATGGAATTAGTTGATGTTCTGGAGAGGCTGGCCCTTCTGGGTTTCAGGACTTATCTGGTCCAGGGACCCATCTGGAGGTTGTAGGTAAAATTCTGGAAATTTACCCTAGTGTATGGAACCTTTGTAGAATCTTATATAATGCTCTACGTATGCTTTAGGATTGACTGGAATGCTTTTGGTTGGGGTTTGTTATGGTAGGTAGCAATGTCTAACTGAAGCATGCATAAGAGTGATCTCCAGAGTAGCCTCTTGACTCTATTTGAACTCTCTCAGCCACTGATACATTATTTGTTACACTTTTTTCCCCCAATTTTGGTCAAGAAGGCACTATTAATCCCACAGTGCCAGGGCCAGGCTCATCCCTGGGAGTCATATCCCAGGTTGCCAGGGAGACTTTCACCCCTGGATGTCATGTCCTATATAGGAAGGAAGGTATTGATTTCAGAGATGGGCTTAGAGAGAGAGAGGCCTCATTGATCAACAAAAGAGGTCCTCTGGAAGTAACTCGTAGGCAAATCTATAGGTAGGCCAAGCTTCTCCACTACATAAATAAGCTTCATAAGAGTAAGCCTCAAGGTCAAGGGCTTGGCCTATTGACTTGGCAGTCCCTAATATTTGAGATAGTATCAGGGGTTTCTCCAGTGGTGAAGTTTAATAGTTCCATATTTTTTCTCCCATCCCTCAAGGGACTTTGCTAATGTTGTTTGATTATCTGTTTAACATTCTGGGATGTATCCAGACATTACATTAAGCTTTATAGAATTATAGGCCCACATCCTTGTTCTGGGCTCCCTGTGTTTTTGTTGTTCAAATGATCTGTCCAGACAGGTTGAGTTAGATTATGTGCTACAGAAAATTTAGGTTCTGGACAAAATAAACCTTACTTTGTTTGGTCTCATAGAGTAGGTGAAGTTCTAAAATACAGACCATGTCTTCCTTGCTCTGTATTCTGAAGTACCTTAATCCCGACCTGGTTGGCTTCGTTCTTATCTCTAAATACCAGTTTATACATATACATACATATATCTCTAAATACCAGCTTATACATACATAGCACAGCCTCTCAAAATCTGGAAATGACAATTACTGTTCCAGACTAAATATGACAGCTATGATAGCTTACAATCTAGGCCCCAATTTTCTTACAAATATTTTCTAAATAAGACCATACAATAATTGCTCTTTTGTTTCTGGCTTATTTTGTTCACAAAATGTCCTACAGGTTCATTCACAATGTTCCATGCCTTACAACTTTGTTTCTTTCTGTAACAGCACAATATTTGATCATTTGTATATACCACCATTCACAGTTCTACTTCTCAAGTCAGTGAATCCTTTAGCCCCCTCCACCCATTGGACATCATGTCTAATGTCCAAAGTCAACAGTCCATCAACACTCTCAATTTTAGATAGTTTCATTGTTCCCAAGAGAAAGATAGCCAATAAACACATCCTCACCAAATAGAAAATCCAAACTTCCTCTTAATTCTTGTCCTTCCCCTCATTATGTATCCCTGGTATTGCTGTGGTACTATTTAGGTCTTTCTGTTAAACATAGCCCATTGCATGCCACAGCAGTTTCCCCCCATACCCCAAAATGACACACTTTTTGTACAAGATTCATACCATTGAAGTAGTTCATGCAAGAACTAATTTATATTTGTAGTGTTAATTGGTGGGATACATAAGAGATACAACCCCTTTTAATCATGTTCACTTTCAATAGGGCAATTTTATTTATAGACCCACCAGTGACCTTCCTTCACTTCTATCTCTTCCCTTACAATTAAGTTCAACCTCATTAGCTAACCGTCTACCCATCTCTAGCTTCCATGTGTCTCTAGGTCCCATATATTCTGTATTATAAGCTTCTGACTTTACCTTTACCATAGCCATAAAAATGAAATCTTACAGTATCTATCCTTTTGTGTCTGACTTATTTCACTTGGCATTTTGTCCTCAAGGTTCTTCCATCTTGTCATGTGCTTCAGGACGTCATTTTACCTTACTGCTGCATAATATTCCAACATATGTGTATACCACATTTTGTTAATCCGCTCATCTACTGATGGGCTCTTGGACTGTTTCCATCTTTTGGCGATTGTGACTAATGCTACTGTGAACATTGGCGTGCAAGTGTCTGTTTGTTTTACTGCTTTCAGCTCTTCTGGGTGGATACCAAGTAGTGGAATGGCCAGGTCATAGGGCAACTCGATATTTAGTTTTCTGAGAAACAGACTGTATTCCATAGTAGCTGTATCATTATATGTTCCCATCAGCAGTGCATAAGTGTTCCAATTTCTCCACATCCTCTCCAACATTTGCAATTTCTTGTTTGTTTAATAGCAGCCATTCTTATAGGTGTGAGGTGGTATCTCATTGTAGTCTTGATCTGCATTTCCTTTACAGCTAATGAAATGAACATCTCTTCATGCGCATTTTAGCCATCGGTATTTGCTCTTCAGAAAAATGTCTATTCATATCTTCAGCCCATTTTATGGTTGGATTGTTTGTTCCTTTGTTGTTGAGTTGTATGATTTCTTTATGTATATAAGATATAAAACCTTTATCCTATTTATGAGTTCCACATATTTTCTCCAATTGAGTTGGCTGCCTCTTCACCTTTTTTAATTAAAAAATTTTTTTTTAGACATAATAACATACAAACACGAACATTCTTACCATATGATCATTCCATTCTTGGTATATAATCAACAACTCACAATATTATCACATAGTTGTATATTCATCACAATGATCATTTCTTTGATTTACATTAATTGATTTACATCAATTCAGAAAAAGAAATTAAAAGAAAAGAGAAAAAAATTCATACACACCACACCCCTTACCCCTCCCTCTCATGGACTGCTAGTATTTCCATCTACCCAATATATTTTAACTTTTGTTTCCCCTATTTTTTTCTATACCCCTTACCACTCCCTTTCATTGATCACTAGCATTTCAATCTACTAAATTTATTTTAATATTTGTTCCACCTATTACTTATTTATTTTTAATCCATATGTTTTACTCATCTGTCCATACCATAGATAAAAGGAGCATCAGACACAGGGTTTTCACAATCACGCAGTCACATTGTGAAAGCTATATCATTATACAATCATCTTTGAGAAATATGGCTTCTGGAACACAGCTCTACATTTTCAGGCACTTCCCTCAAGCTTATCCAATATACCTTAACTAAAAACATGATATCTATATAATGCATAAGAATAATGTCCAGGATAATCTCTCGATTCTTTTTTGAAGTCCCTCATTCACTGACACTTCATTTTGTCTCATTTCTGTCTTCCCCCTTTTGGTCGAGAAGGTTTTCTCAATCCCTTGATGCTGAATCCCAGCTCATTCTAGGATTTCTGTCCCATGTTGCCAGGAAGGTCCATACCCCTGGGAGTCATGTCCCACATAGAGAGGGAGAGGGCAGTGAGTTTGCTTGTCATGTTGGCTGAGAGAGAGAGAGAGAGAGAGAGAGGCCACATCTGAGCAACAAAAGAGGTTCTTTGGGGGTTCTTTGGGGGTGACTCTTAGGCCTAATTTTAAGTAGGCTTAGCTTATCCTTTGTGGGGTTAAGTTTCATATGAACAAACCCAAGCTTGGGGGCTCAGCCTATTGCTTTGGTTGTCCCCACTGCTGGTGAGAATATCAGGAATTCTCCACATGGGGTAGTTGAATTTTCCCTTTTCTTGCCATTCCCCTAAGAGGACTTTGCAAATACTTTTTTATTCACGGTTCAAATCACTCTGGGACTTATCAGGGCATTACTCTGGACAAACCTACAAAATCTCATGCCCTACTCAAGGTTCCATGTACTTATGGTGTTCAATTAAACTGTCCACATAAATTATATTTGCCTCTTCACCTTTTTGTTGCGTCTTGAGACACAAAAGCCTTTGATTATGAAGAATTCCCATTTATCTATTTTTTTCCTTTGTTGCTTGTGCTTTGGGTGTAAAGTTTAGGAAGCTACCTCCTATTACTACATCTTAAAGATGTTTCCGTACATTTTCTTCTAGGAGTTTTATGGAACGGATTCTTATATTTAGGGTTTGATCCACTTTGAGTTATTTTTTGTATTGGGTATAAAGTAAGAGTCTTTCTTTCTTTTGGGTATTGATATCCAGTTCTCCCATGCCCATTTATTGAAAAGACTAGTTTGTCCCAGTTCTGTGGACTTGGGGGCCTTATGGAAGAGCAGTTGACCATAGATTTGGTGGTCTATTTCTGCACTTTTAATTTGACTCCATTGGTCAGTGCTTCTATCTTTGCGCCAGTACCATGTTATTTTGACCACAGAGGCTTTAAAATAGGCTTTGAAATCAGGAAGTGTTCATTCATCCACTTTGTTCTTCTTTTTTTAGGATTTTTTTTTTTTTTTAGCTATTTTGTGTTTCTTACCCTTCCAAATGAATTTGGTAACTAGCTTTTCAAAGTAGGTTGTTGGAATTTTTATGAGACTGCATTGAAGCTGTAGATCAGTTTGGGTGGAACTGACATCGTAACTCCAGTTACCCATCCTATCCATGAGCAAGGAATGTCTTTCCACCTATTTAGATCGTCTTTGATTTCTTTTAGCAATGCTATGTAGTTTTCTGTGTCCAGGTTCTATATATCCCTGGTTAAGTTCATCCCTAGAAACTTAATTCTTTTAGTTGCTATTTTGAATCGAAATTTTTTCCTTAACTGACTCTTCAGGTCATTGCTTGTGTATGGAAACATTACTGATTTATGCACATTAATTTTATATCCCACCACCTTGCTTGAATTTGTTTATTAGCTCAAGTAAGTTTGCTGTAGATTTCTCAGGATTTTCCAAATATAGTTTCATGTCTTCTGCAGATACTGAAAGTTTTACTTCTTCTTTTCCAAGTTGGATGCCTTTTATTTCTTTTTCCTGCCTGATTGCTCTAGCTAGAACTTCTAGTACAATTTTGAAAACAGTGGTGACAGAAGACATCCTTGTCTTGTTCCTGATCTTAGGGGTAAAGCTTTCAGTCTCTCACCATTGAATACAATACTGGTTATGGGTTTTTCATATATACCCTTTATTATATTGAGGAAGTTACCTTTGATTCTTACGTTTTGAAGTGTTTTTATTAGAAAAGGATATTGAATTTTCTTGATTACTTTTTCAGCATTAATCAAGATTATCATGTGATTTTTTCCTTTTGATTTGTTAATGTGATGTATTACATTAATTGATTTTCTTGTGTTGAACTACCCTTGCATTCCTGGTATAAACCCTGCTTGGTAGTGGTGTATAATTCTTTTAATGTGTCATTGGATTGGATTTGCTAGGATTTTATTGAGAATTTTTTTCATCTATGTTCGTTAAGGAGATTCGTCTATAGTTTTCTTTCTTGTAGCGTCTTTACCTGGTTTGGGTATTACAGTAACATTAGCTTCATAAAATGAGTTAGGTAGTATTCCTTTTTCCTCAATTTTTGGGGGATGTTTGAGCAGCATTGGTGTTAGTTCTTTTTGGAATGTTTGAGAAAATTACCCTGTGAAGCCATCTGGCTCTCGGCTTTTCTTTATAGTAAGATTTTTGATGACTGATTGAATCTCTTTACTTGGATTAGTTTGTTGAGATCTTCTGTTTGTTCTCAAGTCAGTGTAGCTTGTTCATGTATTTCTAGGAATTTGTCCATTTCCTCTAAATTGTCTAGTTTATTAGTGTATAGTTGTTCATAATATCCTCTTATGATTTTTTTTCAGGGTCTGTGGTAATGAACCCCCTTTCATTTCTGATTTTATTTATTTGCATCCTCTCTCTTTTTATCTTTGTCAGCCTTGCTAGGGGTCCATCGATTTTATTGATTTTCTCAAAGAACCAACTTTTGGTTTTATTGATTCTTTCTATTGCTCTTTTGTTCTCCCATTCATTTAACTCTGCTTTAATCCTTGTTATTTCTCTTATTCTATTTGCTTTGAGGTCAGTCTTTCTTTGTTATTTCTCTTGTTCTATTTACTTTCTCTAGTTCCTCCAGGTGAACAGTTAAGTCCACAATTTTGCCATTCTTCTTCTTTTTTTTTTTGCATAGGCAGGCACTGGGAATCAAACCTGGGTCTCCAGCATGGCAGGCAAGAATTCTGCCACTGAGTACCATCACACCACCCTTCCATCTTTTTTTAATATAGGCATTTAGGGCAATAACTTTCTCTCTCCACACCACCTTTGCCACATCCCATAAGTTCTGATATGTCGTATTCTCATTTTCATTCACCTCTAGATGGTTACTGATTTCTCTAGCAAATTCTTCTTTGACCCATTGGTTGTTTAAGAGTGCATTATTTAATTTCCGTATATCTGTGAAAGTTCTGGTCCTTTGTTGGTTATTGATTTCCAGTTTTATCCCATTGTGATTAGAGAAAGTGCTTTGAATAATTTCAATCTTTTAAAATTTATGAAGACCTGTTTTGTGCCCCAGCATATGTTCTATGCTGGAGAATGTTCCATGGTCACTAGAGAAGAATGTATATCCTGATGTTTTGAGGTATAACGACCTATATATGTCGGTTAGGTCTAATTCAATTATCAAAGTGTTTAAGGTCTCTATTTCTTTGCTGATCCTTGGTATGATTGTTCTATCTATAGAGGACAGGAGTGTATTGAAGTTTCCTAATATTATTGTTGAAACATCTGTCACTCCCTTCAGTTTGCCAATGTTTGCTTCATGTACTTTGTAGATCCTTGATTGGGAGCATAAAAATTTATGATTGATGATATGAACTGACATTAGTGAATAAATGGCATTAGTGAATTGGAGTATTTCGTTGGTAACAGAGACCATCAGGAGATAGAAATAGGGTAAGATATTGGGTAATTGGAGCTGAAAGGATACAGATTGTGCAACAGGACTGAATACAAAAACTCAGAAATGGACAGCACAATACTACCTAACTGTAATACAATTATGTTAAAACACTGAATGAAGCTGCATGTGAGAATGATAGAGAGAAGAGGGCTGGGGACATAAATGAAATCAGAAAGAAAGATAGATGTTAAAGATCGAGATGGTATAATCTAGGAATGCCTAGAGTGTATAATAGTAGTGGCTAAATGTACAAATTCAAAAAAAGTTTTTGCATGAGGAAGACCAAAGGAATGCCATTATTGCAGGGTGCTGAAAATAGATGGGAATTAATATTTTAAAATGTCACCTTATGCGTGAGACTAAAGCAAAAAAATGTTTGTTACAAAATTTATATTTTGACTAGTGCATTTCCTAATATAACTTATGTAGATAGTTTGATTGAACACCATAAGTACTTGGAATCTCAGGTAGGACATGATATTTTGTTGGTTTGTCCAGAGGGATGCCCCAATGAATCCCAGAGTGATTCGATCAGTGAGTGGAAAAGTATTTGCAAAGCCCCCTTCAGGGAATGGTGAGAACGGGGAGAAATGCAACTTCCCCAAGTTGAATTCTTGATATCCTCACAAGCAGTGTGGACAACCAAAGCAATAGGCTGAGCCCCCAGTCTTGGGGGTTGTTCATATGAAACTTAACCCCAAGAAGGGTAGGTCAAGTCCACTTAAAATTTAGGCCTAAGAGTCACCCCCAAGAGAACCTCTTTTGTTGCTCAGATGTGGCCTCTCTCTCCAGCCAACACAACAGGCAATCTCACCACCCTCCCCCTGTCTACGTGGGACATGACTCCCAGGGATGTGGACCTTCCTGGCAATGTGGGACAGAAATCCTAGAATGAGCTGAGACTCAGCATCAAGGGATTGAGAAAAACCCTAGAATGAGCTGAGATTTAGCATCAAGGGATTGAGAAAACCTTCTCAACCAAAAGGGGGAAGAGTGAAATGAGACAAAGTGTCCATGGCTGAGAGATTCCAAACAGAGTCACGAGGTTGTCCTGGAGGTTATTCTTATGCATTAAGTAGATATCATCTTGTTATTCAAGATGTAATGGAGAGGCTGGAGGGAACTGCCTGAAAATGTAGAGCTGT